>BQNB010072672.1:0-32360 GCA_026074375.1 Tanacetum coccineum
TTTTAGGGCATCTGTTTGATTTTCTGAGTTTTCTGGGTTTTCTAGCAAAATATGGTTTTCCCTAGAACCCATCCCTATATACAGATATATATATATATATACATATATAGAAAACATTGTTTCGGACAACTTTCGTGTTTCGGCCGAAGGCCGAAACGGGTCAGAAGGTGTCAGAAACGACCCGTTTCAGTTCTGCGCATAATTTAATTTTTAAAATGTGTAGATTTTTAATATAAAAATTTTACAAACTTCAGAAGGCTCTAAAATCTTCGTTTTTAAGAGTCACGGGTCAATTTTTTTTAAAATGATCGTCTCGACGAAGACTAACATATTTTAAAGCCTAAATTTTTAAAAATATTTTCACAACACCTTAACGAGGCGTCTAATTTTCTACACGAATTTAACTTTTTCAAAACCTAATAAACTCTATTAAACATCAACAATTCATCTTCACAACTTCACAAATCCTACTCCCCATCATCTAAAAAAATATACCAACAATTTTTTATACCTCATGACTAATCCTACACACATAAATTATGGATTCCGCAAATAGTAAAATAAATAAATAAATTATGCACATAATGCATCAAAGAGGCATTGAAAATAAGTTTAAAATACTTACAATAGCAAGATTAAGCAAGGTAGAAATCAAACCAATAAACCCTTCTAATCAACCCACGAAATCAGTCCCAAAACCTCATAAAAATGATGTTCTTGACCTTCTTGAAAAGCTTACATCACAAGGAAGATGACTAGAACACGATTCTTGAAAAACCTCAAATAATTGAAACCCTAATTCTTTGATTCTTGATTAAACCTTGCAATTGAATGAATCAACCCCTTGAAACACCTTAGAAACCCTTAGTCTTGAACCCTTGAATGCTTGAATTGAAAAAAAATGGAAGAACAAGAACCCTTATGGTTCTTGTTTTTGGTTTGAGGCTATGGAGGAGAAGAAGAGCAGGAGAATTCTTTTTAGATAATAACTATGTCTGTGTTTTCTTGTGTCGACATATATATATTTTTTCATTTTTTTATTAATAGTTGTGTATATTTGTGTAATAAAAAGGTAAGGTATAATTAAAAAAGTAAGGTTTAAGCTCAAAGTACGGTTTCTAGCAAGGTTCGACAAAGACGAAAAATAAAATTAAATTTTACTAAGTTAAGAATAATAAAATCCTCGGGGTAAAATATGGAAATATCTGAATTACGATATATACGCAGACATGCAATGAGCTAAAAGACAGCTCAGAATTACCAGAAACGTAAAAATTACAAAATCGGGTAAATAGTCTAAATAAATTTTACTTAAAGATAAAAATAGGAATAAAATATAATTAAATTATTTACCTGATTTTACGGAGTATTACAAAAAGTGCACCGTCCGACCTTAAGTGGCAAATGTTTTTTAGTTGTTAGTCCTTCACTCTAACGATCTTCAATAACATTTGTTAAATGTCCAAGTGTGATACTCATGTGAGGGTATTTTCGTCTTTTAACCCCTTATTTTTAATTTTATATTTTTTTAATTACCTTTATTTTTAACCATCACCACCCACCAACATATCCAAAAATCTTCATCTTCTTCATACATTCATCTTCATCGCTATCCACAACTATCATCTTATTTCTAAAAAAAGGTAAAGATCAAATCAAAATACTTAATTCGGAAACTATATACCACCGTCATCACCTTCACAATCCCTAATATCAACACCCCGAAACCCAAATACCCAAAATCAAAACCCATAAACACCAACACCCCATTTTCATTAACTCAAACACATAATCAAAACCCATGAACACTGCCCATTTATCACATTATTCCAAAACCTACAAACACTAAGAGTGCATTTAGTTGGGGAGGGGGACACCCTTATTTTCATAAAATGTTTTATGGAAAACAAAGAAAACAGAGATCATGTTTAAATTATTGTTTTCCAACAAAATTCTCTACAAAACACATAACATGGATTTCCTAACTTAACAAGTGAAACTACAAAACACATTTTATTTGTTTTCCTTGTAACCCCCTGTTTTCTTGAGAATGGAAAACAGTATCACATAAACGCGTTTTCTATGTTTTGTAAAAAATAAATCTCTTTCTTTTTACAAATCTGAAAACACAAAACTATGAATTTTTTTCTCCAACTAAACACAACCTAAAGGTGCGTTTAGTTTAGGGAAAACACCCTTGTTTTCCATAAAATGTTTTGTGGAAATAAGGAAAATAGAGATCGCGTTGAAATAAGTGTTTTCCAACAAATTCTTTACAAAACAGAAAACATGTATTTCTTAACTTAACAAGGAAAACTACAAAAACACATTTCTTTTGTTTTCTTTGTTTTGTAACCTCCCTTGCTTTCTCGAGAATGGAAAACAATATCATATGAACGCGTTTTCTATGTTTTGTGGAAAATAAGGGGCCGTTTAATTGGTGAAAAATATCTCATTTTTGGGGGAAATTTTTCATGTGAAAAGGAAAATATTGAAAATTCGTTTAGTTGCATTTTTTCAACATTTTTCAAAAAAGTGGAATTTCTCAATCTCACCTTTTTCAACATTTTAACATAAAAATTGAAAATTCCATTTTATCATTCTCACTTTTTTTCTCTTTTTCTTCTCAATAAAAATAATTGAGATCTATAAAACATCAAATGTACATCATTCTTTCTCGTGTCATCTCCACCGTCCATTCTAACCGCCATTTTTAATTATTTTTAAAATTTTTTAGTTTATACATTTTCAAAAGTTTTTATTTAAAAAAAATAAAAATGTAACTCTATCTAAATGGATTTTTATAATTCTCAACTTTTCTTTAAAGAAGAAAAACCATTCCCTTATTTAGGAATTTAAAAACAGGAAAACAGGAAAAATGTTCACCAACTAAACGGCCTCTAAATCTCCTTTTTTTACAAATCTGAAAACACAAAACTAAATTTTTTTTTCACCAACTAAACGCACCCTAACTGTTTGACATTATCAATCTTTTATTATCAAAGAGATTTCGTAAATCACATATCCATTTACTTTAAATTAAATACATATTTCATCATCATTATCATAAAAAGGAATTCTATTTCCACAAAAGGTTCACAAAAAAACTTTTAGACAGTGATGTGGTAAGATTATTTGTCCAATCAAAACAATTATTAAAAACATAAATCTATTTTATTATACCTATAATCTTGCTATATCATTATGTGAAAGATTTTTTGTGAACTTCTTGTGGATCGAGAATTCCTTTATCATAAAATCCTTCTCATTTATCAAACCCATAATTTCCAAAACTTTGTACACATTTTTACTCACTTTTTTTACTTCTTAAATCCTTATGTATGAACACAAACACTACAAGTCTACAAGCAATAAACTAAAACGTTCCCAGATTATTAAAAAAAACATCACCATTAAAATAAACCAAACTTCATGAGCCATTATACTTTGAAGCAACTATTCGTCTTGACCATCAAAAATGACACTCGTCGGACCATAGTCGGACACCACATATCATTTTTTTTGGACAACGAATCAGAAAACGTTGGTGGAAATGCCGAACTTGATGGTGTTGATTGAGGTGGAAACGCCAGACTAAATGGGGGTTATCATGGCTGGAGATAGTGGTGCTTGTGGATGGGAAGAGGCAAATGATGGTTGGATCTGTTATGGTGGCTAATCAATTGATAATGATGGGTTGATTTGTTACAAGTGGTGGTCGGTGAAAGGTGGTGGGCGGATTTGAGATAAAGAAGAAAATGTTAGGATTGGTTGTGAGTGATTTGGTTGTGGGTGTTTTGATTGTGTTGATCCCAATAGAATAGATCTTGCTTAACTTGTATAAGCCTAAGTTATATTGAATAAATTCAAAACAACTATGATAGAAACTTTGATTGTGAATATTAAAGACTATGCGGAATCTAGTCAATGATACTAAGAAGAATTTCAATGAAACAGTAATGAATAAGATTAATAACAAAAAGTTAACCAAACTTTCAACCTCAATATAATACAAACACTCTTAATAGTGTTAGGGTTTACAAATCCTTGAAGCTACAAATATATTGACAGAACAATAAAAGATGATATCTATCTCTATGCCCTAGGACCTCTTTTTATACACCAAGGAGTCCTAGTTGATTTACAATATATTATAAAAATTTAGAATACTCACTAAGATCCTTTCTATAGATAACTCATACTTATCACGTAAGTATTCTTGATCTCCAATCAATCTTTATCTTTTCAACAGTCTTAATCCTTGAGCAGTTGTAACCTTTCAGTAGTTGTAACTTTGTACCATCTGATTAGAAGTCTGTTAACTTTGTGTAACCAGCAGAGTAGGAGCACTAACTGAGTACAAGCAACATTAACTACTTACAATATTTTCTTCATTCTATCAGCAGTACTAAGTTACACTAGTAGTACTAACTTTACTCTAACAGTACTATCTTTGCTCTAGCATTACTAACATTACTAGCAGTAGTAACTAACAGTACTAATATACATTAGCAGTAGTAACTTACACTAGTAGTATTAACTACTATCATATTTTTCATAAAGATTACTAACAACATTAATTTATGCTTAGTAATACTAACACACACCTGAGCAACAGTAACTCTAAGATCATCATGAAGTCTTTTAATCCCAACAATCCTTCCCTAAACTTGATATTTATCTTCAAATCATCAACTTTCAAAGTCTTCACCATCACTAGGAGGATGCTTTCAAACAATTCATTGATTCTTGAGTTGCTTAGTCATGAGCTTAAGAAGTTGATAGCACATTTCATTCTAATGATCAGCTTGAAGCTTTTTATTGAGCATTTCTGTGATTGTAGCTTTTGTTAGGGGGTATCTTTTCTCTACCAACATAAAGAGATGCATATTTGAAAACTCACAAACTGTACTCCACATGAATCAAATAGCTTCGAAACTGTCACTTTGTTTCCTTTTATATACCTCCACACTAGATCTTCTACATGATGTTCAAACATTATCTTTAGATCACCCCATAGTACTCTCTCATAGCCCTCTTCTAGTCTTGTATACCCATGCCTAGCTTTAACTATTTTCCACAGTGTTTCCAAATCTTCTCTGTCAAAGTTTGTAACTATATGAATGACGGCTGAGTACCTCTTTGAACTTCCATTAGCTCTTATAATTTGATAAATGTTGATCTTTCCTTCTTTAATGATCTTGTAATCAACAATGCTTGGAGTTTTAGTAGATAAAGGAATAGCATCAATTGCTACACCTTCTTTATCAGAAATAACTTCCATAAGCTCTTTCAGCTTAGCTTCTTCTTGATCATCATCCATCTTTTGCTTATTTGCCCTCTTTTGTTTTAGCTCATCACCTGCTCTTTTAGAACTGATTTCTTGTCCTATTGTCTCATCTCTCTTAGAACTCTCTTCCCTTTCAGTACCTTCCACCAACTCTGTTCTAAAGTCAACAAAGGTGTTCACCCTTTTTATTGCTTTATCAAATAACTCCTGAACATTGTCAAATGACTTAGTTTTCAAGTCTTTGGGCTTCCATCCTTCTATGTTTTTCAAATAGGTACACATTATACTTCTTTGTTGAGCTTTAGTTGGTGGTCTGTTCCTCTTTTTCTCTACTCTCTTAACTACAAAGAACTTCCTCCTTTTCTCTAAGAGTTGCTGAAACAGTTTAGACTTCTCTTCAATAGTCAACTCTTCTTGTTTCTCTTGTTGTAGCCTTTGAGCCAACTCATAATCTGTCCTAACCTTATCCTAAATATCATTCCATTGTGCAACTAAGACAGCATTGGCTTCTTCTTTTTCTCTTGCAACCCTTGCTTCCTCATCAAATTGAGCTTATAGCCTTATAGCTTATTGGTCATCAAAAAGGACTTGATCTTTCTTTTTCAAAGGCTTTTCAGGTTCCATCATCTTTTCTTTACCCATATCCTTTGAACCTTGACCCTTAACCTGTGATGGTTGTTGAGAAGAAATTGTTGGAGTTGATTAACTTGGCTCTTGCATAACAATCCCTTTTGCCTTGGGTTTTGCACTATTTATCTCTATAAGTGTTTGAGCCAAAGTCATTTCAACTTCATCAGCAACAGTTGTTGTAGCAGTTGTTGTTGTAGTGGTAGCAGCATTAACCACATGCTCTTTAATTTCTACAAACACCTCATTACAATGAAGATCATGCACTCCAAACATATCAGGATCAGTACCAACATGAGTACTATCCAAGGTGATGTCTTCATCAGAATCAATATTAAGAGTTTTTCTCCCCTGTTTGGATGCATCCTCCTGATCACCCAAACTAGCTTCATCATCTGAGGAAATAACTTTAGCACTTATACCAACCTTGTACAATCTTCTAAGCTTGTGAGTTCTTGACCTTTGCTTCTTTTTAAGCTTTTTCACTCTCCTTTTTAAGCTATCAATCTCCAGTGCTTGAATGGTCTTTGTAGTCTCCAAGTCAAGAACCTTCTTTTGTAAGTTGGTACAAAGCTCCATTAATTCATTGAGTTTCAGACTATCCTCACCACTGAGCAGTGGATTATTGGAATGTGTAGGTACACATTCCACATTTTCAGTCTCATCTGCCATAGGTTCTGTAGGACCACTAGGTTAAGAAACTTCAGTGTCCTTCCTTTGTTTCCTCCTAGGTTGTTTCTTCTGAGGTTGTGATGTAGATGGTTGAGTAATAGTGGGTGAGTGATAGGGATCAGTGGGATTAGCTGAACCTTCACCCATTTCTTTCTGAGCTTGAACCATCATTGTTTGAAATAAAGGTGTGATTGTTCCAGAAAAACCTTTTCCTTACCTATTCATGTTAGCAAAAATCTTCTTTGTGTGAGAGGGGGTAACATAAATCTTTTTGTGATATGACATATCTCCAAGTTGTTGATTAACAAATACTTGCACAAACCTTGGATACATCCAGAATTTAACCATACTATCCACATTCTTCACCATACTATCAAAGATATACTTGGAAAAGTTGAATTTTTGGTTTGTGGCTAAGCAGATAATTGCAGAAGCCATAGTGCTACTGAATTCGTTCCATGCAGTAGTCTTAGCACTTAGGCATTGCAAAATTGTATGAATCAAAAACTTCCATTGAGGAGAAAAGAAAGCTTTATAAAATGTAAGCTTCTGAGTAAGTTTTTCATACCCCATTCTTGTCAGTTCTTCAAAAATGGTAGCAGTGGGTAGACATTCAGTACCTTCAGCATCTTCTAGTTGAAGATCTCTCCTTATAGTGGATTCAGTTATGATCACCTTCTTCTTATCCACTAGGGCTTGCAATTGTACTTCCCCATTAACCGTTTTTGCTTTGACAGTATCCCAGAACTGTTTAATACATGAACAATAGACTGTAGGATTAACAGTTAAAGCATATTTGATAGGGTTCGCATTCAGAAAATCAACTATCTCCTCAAACCCTTCACTTTCAGTGGGTTTCTCCAAAAACGCAACTAAATTGTGAGTATCAGCAAACTTTAGATCCGACATTGTGTTGGGTTTTGATGAAAAATGATGAAATTGAGTTAGGGTTTATGTTTAGAGAGTATATGAAAGATTAAAATCGATTGAATGAGTGATTGAAACCCTTAATCGAAGTATTTATGAAAATACCCTCAACAGCATTAACGTTCACCAGCAGTTGTAAGTTATGCCTAGCAACATTAACTTTCAACTGCGTAAGTAAGTAACCAACAAGTAGTAACTTAGGTCAAGTAAAATAATCCTAGCAGTCATTTACATACAGCCACACGTAGTAAGTTATGCCTGGCAGCATTAACTTTCTCTAGCAGCAGTAAGTTTATGCCTAGCAGCATTAACTTTGAATCACCAGCATTAACTTTAATTCCTTTCTAATCAACATTTCCATCATCAAATTAGTATTTTAACTTACAAATTCTCTCTGTCTATTTTTGATTTCTCTCAATTCTTTTAGCTCACAATTGTCTCTGTCTGTTTTTGATTTCTCTTAATTCTTTTAGCTCACAATTCTCTCTGTCTATTTTTGTCACACATCTCTCTTTCTGTTTTTCAACTCATAGCTTCTCTCAATTCCTTTTCTTACAAAATCACTCTATCTGTTTTTATTTTCACACATCTCTCTTTCTGTTTTTATTCTTACTTGTTTTTTGTGTTTATTGTTGTGTTGGTGTATTACCTTAATCTCACATTTAATTATACCAGCAGTAGTAAGTATAACTAACAATATTAACTCAGCAGTATTAAGTATAACTAGCAACACTAATTATACTTAACAGCAGAAACTTGAAGTTATAAGTACTTACTCCAATTTCATCCTTAACAGCTTTTTCATTCCATTCCAAACATCCTTTCATTAATCAAGACTTCAGAGATTAAGCATTTCAATACTTGCAATCGGATATTGAAATCTGCTAACATCAAATACTTTTGTGAGCAAATCTGCAACATTTCTGGTCTGAGGTAATCCTTGATCATCCTGAATAAGCTTCTTCCTAATTGAATCTACTGATAAAGTTGATCTTACAACTCAATGTGCTTTGGTCTTTGAGTGGAAAAACAAAGGTTCGTCACTATGCAATAGTAATCTCATATCAAAATTGAATCTTAGTCTGCATCAAGTATATCCATAATCCATCAATATGATTAGAATCCAAAGCAACCTTTCCAACAATTGGAAGCGAGCATATACTATGCTTCAGTTTTTGAATTAGCAACCTATATCTGCTTCTTGCATTGCCATGAAATCAGTCTACACCTTAGGAATTGACAACCTCTTGTTGTGGACTTCCTATCTAAGCTTGCTCCCTGTTTATTGCATTGTTTTTGAAATTTACATGTCCAAAGCCTCCTATCAAAGATTATATTCATCTGGTGTGGCTTTTGCAAAAAGACAAGTAAGACCTCCTTGAGGAACAACATTCTTTAAGTCAACACTATACATGTTACTTTCTAGGAACTTTAAGTAAAACATGACTTTCATCAGTTAACTTAAAGTCTGGAGACAGAACAACACATTAAGTATCAGTAAAAAGAACACTATTCTTCTTGTCACACATTTGTGAGACACTTTCCTAGTAATTTTCCCTCTTTTGATTACCTCCCAAAAAAAAAACAAGGCAACAATCTCTATTAATTCTTCATAATCAGATAAGATATGATTGTGTCCTGCATGTGCTAGAGCATCCACTGACAATCACTCCTTTATCCCCCCCTCCCTTCCCCCCCAAAAATTATTGTTATGGATTGCCCTGCACATAATGGTAGGAAAATTAGTTTCTTTTGGGGACCCAAGCCATTACTGACTTGGATCTGCCTTGTGCATTAATATAGTCAAATCTTTTAAAGGACATTGATGCACCATTGGTTCTGGAGACATGGTCTAAAACTTTGTGCTTTGGTCTCCAAACCCAACAATGCTGGAGGCCTTAACAACATTTCCTTGTTTCCTTAACAGCACTAAGAACTGCTTTTGGCCTAGCAGTATTAACCCTTGTTCCCTTAACAGTATTAACCTTTTAGTGAAATTACTGTTATTTAGCTCTGTTATTTTGTTTAGAAGGCCTTTAGCATTTGAAATATGCTTATTAATAACATTTTTCATGGGTCCCTGCATTATTCATTGTTGTTCTTGATTGAACAGTATAACTGAAATTGGGCCAGACCCTAGTTAAGACCCTGTTTCTTGGAACCATGTTCCTTTTGGACTGGGGTGAGTTAATTTTAGAGAAATTTTTGTTTCTGTTCATCTTTGAACATAGGTCCAAACTAGTTTTTGCAATCTCATTAATATACCATTTATGTTTTTTTTTTTTTTTTTTTGGCGTGATGTTGTAACAGGTACAATCCTTGTTAATTCCATACCCGCTCGTGTATTATACGATTCGGGTGCAAGTGTTTCTTTTGTGTCTTTTGAATTTAGTAAAAATTTATCCACTCCACCAAACAAACTTCCTTTACCTTTAGAAGTAGTGATAGCCGGTAAGGAAATTGTAGTAGTGTCTAGGGTGTATAGAAATGTGGAAACAAAGATTGATGATAGTGTCTTTAAAATCGACTTGATTCCCATTGTATTAGGAGTATTTGATATCGTGATTGGCATAGATTGGATCGATAAATATAATGCCAATATCTTATGTAGTCAAAAACTTGCTCGAGTAGTAAATCCTCAAGGTCGGGAAATAATTATTTATGGGGATAAAAGAAAGGGCGTATTTAAATTATGTTCCATGATGAAGGCTAGAAAATATTTGTCACGTGGTTGTCAAGCTTATATAGAGCATGTAATAGACACAAATTTTGAGAAGAAAAGTGCTAAAGATGTTTCGGTTGTGAATGAATTTCTTAATGTTTTTCCTGAAGACTTGTCGGGTATTCCACCCGAGAGGCAAGTCGAGTTTTGAATTGATCTTATTTCGGGTGCAACTCCTATCGCTAAAACTCCATATCGTTTAGCTCCGTCCGAAATGAAAGAGCTAATGATTCAACTTCAAGAATTACTCGACAAGGGTTTTATTCGTCCCAGTAGTTCTTCATAGGGAGCTCCAATTTTATTCGTTAAAAAGAAAGATGGTACTATGCAAATGTGCATAGACTATCGTGAGTTAAATAAAGTCACGGTGAAAAATGTATATCCTCTACCAAGAATTGATGACCTCTTTGATCAACTCCAAGGTGCAAGGTGGTTTTCGAAGATTGATCTCCGTTCGGGCTATCATCAATTGAAAGTCCGAGAAGAAGATATTCCTAAAACGGATTTTAGAACGCGTTATGGGCATTATGAATTTGTGGTTATGCCTTTTGGTCTTACAAATGCACCGGAAATTTTCACGGATCTCATGAATCATGTGTGTAGGCCAATGTTAGATAAGTCCGTTATTGTATTCATCGATGACATTCTCGTTTATTCCAAAAGCAAGAAGGAACATGAAGCTCACTTACGAGAAGTTTTAGAAATGTCACGAAAAGAAAGATTGTATGCCAAGTTCTCAAAATGTGAATTTTTGTTACAAGAAATTCAATTTCTCGACCACACCATAAATTCTGAAGGTATTAAGGTAGACCCGGCTAATATTGAAGCGGTGATGAATTGGCAAACCCCTAAGGATTGGTGAAATTTGAAGTTTCTTAGGCCTCGCGGGTTATTATCGAAGGTTCATTCAAGACTTTTCCAAGATTGCGTCGTCATTAACTAAGCTTACCAAAAAGAATACTCCTTTTGTATGGGGGTAAAGAACAAGAAGAAGCTTTCGTTACCTTACGAAAGAGGTTGTGTGAAACTTTAATACTCGTTTTACCAGAAGGAACCAAAGATATGGTTGTTGATAGTGATGCTTCATATTCCGGTCTTGGATGTATTCTTATGCAACGAGGCAAGGTTATCGCCTATGCTTCAAGGAAATTGAAAAAGCATGAAGAGAACTATCCGACTCACGACCTTGAATTCGCAGCGGTGGTTTTTGCTTTGAAAATTTGGAGGCATTATCTCTATGGTGTAAAATTCATAATTTACACCGATCATAAAAGCCTTCAATATTTTTTAGAAAAGAAAGATCCAAACATGAGGCAACGAAGGTGGTTGGATTTACCCAAAGATTATGATTGTGAAATACGTTACCACCCAGGTAAAGCGAATGTGGTGGCGGACGCATTAAGCCAAAAGGAAAGAGAGAAACTTACGAGAATTTACTCATTACGAATGATTGTTACTTCCGACCTTTTCGACCGAATCAAAGCAGCTCAATTAAGAGCGTTATAAGAAGAAAACCGGGAGGGTGAGCGAATTGCATCTTATATACCCTATCTCGAAGAAGATAATTAGGGAATTAATACTCGACAAGGAAGAATCTACATTCCCTTCCGAAGCAACGTTAAGGAGTTACTACTAGAAGAAGCACACAAGTCAAAGTATTCTATACATCCAGGGGCTACGAAAATGTATCTCGACTTAAAGAGGAATTATTGGTGGCCGGGTATGAAAAGAGATTGCGTTAAGTATGTGGAAAAATGCTTGACATGTCTAAAAGTCAAGGTCGAACATCAAAAGTGTTGATCCCAATAGAATAGATCTTGCTTAGCTTGTATAAGCCTAAGTTGTATTGAATAAATCCAAAACAACTATGACAAAAACTTTGATTGTGAATATCAAAGATTATGCGAAATCTAGTCAATGATACTAAAAAGAATTTTGATGAAACAGTAATGAACAAGATCAATAAAAAAATAATTTACCAAACTTTTAGCCTTAATATAATACGAACACTCTTAATAGTGTTAGGGTTTACAAAACCTTTAAGCTACAAAACAGATTGACAGAACAATGAAAAGATGATCTCTATCTCTATGCCCTAGGACCTCCTTTTATACAACAAGGAGTCCTAGTTTATTTACAATATATTACAAAAATTTAGAATATTCACCAAGATCCTTTCTATAGATAACTCATACTTATCACGTAAGTATTCTTGATCTCCAATCAATCTTTATCTTTTCAGCAGTCTTAATCCTTGAGCAGTTATAACCTTTTAGCAGTTGTAACTTTGTACCAGCAGTTGTAACTCTGAACACTAGTAGCAGTAACTTTTACACCAGCAGCATTAACTGTGTACAAGCAGTAGTAACTACTTAGAATATTTTCTTTATTCTCCACCAGCAGTACTAACTTTACTCTAGCAGTACTAACTTTACTCTAGTAGTACTAACATATACTAGCAGTTCTAAGTTACACTAGCAATACTAAGTTTATACTGGCAGTACTAACTACTTAGAGTATTTTTCACAATCTTTGTGCTAACAGTAGTAACACAAACCTTTCTTCTTGAGCAGCACTAACTTTGATAAGAGCAACAGTAATTCCAAACAGCCTTATGAAGCTTTTAATCCTAACAATCCTCCCCTAAACTTGATATGTACCTTCAAAATCATCAAGTTTCTTCATTAAAAGTCTTCACCATCATCAGGAGGATGCTTCCAAATACTTTATTGAATCTTAAGTTGCTTAGTCATGAGCTTAAGAAGTTGATAGCACATTTCATTCCAATGATCAGCTTGAAGCTTCTTATTAAGCATTTCTATGATTGTAGCTTTTGTAAGGGGAAATCCTTTCTCTACCAACATAAAGAGATGCATATTTGAAAACCTCACAAAGTGTACTCCACATGAATCAAATAGCTTCCAAACTGTCACTTTGTTTCCTTGTATATACCTCCATACTAGATCTTCTACATGATGTTTAAACATTGTATTCAGATCACCCTACCCCCAATAGCAGCACCTCTCATAGGCCCTCTTCTTGGTCTTGTATCCCGTGCCTACCTTTAACTAATTTCCTCACCAATGAGTTTCCAAATCTTCTTTGTCCAAAGTTTTAAGCAAATGATGAACGGCTGAGAACCTCTTTGAACTTGCATCAAGCTCTTTAATTTGAGAAAATGCTAATCTTTATTCCTTCTTAATGACTTGTAATCAACAATGCTTTGGAGTTTTAGGTAATAATAAAGAGGAATGGAACATCAACTTTGCTCAGAGAAACATCAAATGAAAATAATAAAAATACGGGAAGAGATAAAAAAATAAATAAGAGAGGAAAAATATAAAACCTTCTTTCTTCAATCAAAATAACTTGCCATAGGAGCGGTGAGGTGAAGGCCCTTTCAAGTCGCCAGCTGTAAAGCTGCGCTTTTATAGCTTCTTCCTATGGCAGGTGCGAGTGGGAATGGCATCTAGTGCTTTTTTTGGGGATTCTGGAGAATCGAGTGTGAGTATTTGAGGGGTTGGGGGGGTTGGGGGGGTGGATAGTAGGCGGGAGATGTGTTCAATGGAGAGGGGGGGATTCCTGGCGTGAGTTGGTTGGGGGGTGTAGTGTGTGTTGGTTGTGGGGGTGCTTGGGTGTTTTTGTGTGTTATGGGGTTTGTTTGATTGGGGTTTTTTGGTGGGGCCTGGGTTTGAGGGTTTGCAGTAGTGTATTCATAAAAGATAGCAACCGACTCACACAGACCATAAGGCAAACCAAGCTTAACGAATAAGCAATAAGATAGCATGAAGAGACCTCAAGAGAGAAGCAAAGCTACATTAACATAAAAGCTGAAACAGAAACAAAAGCACTAAGCTTGAACAGCGGCAAATACCATCTAGTCTTGGGAATAGTAATATTATCTCTCGCTAATAAAGACCACATTGTACAGCTTCACTTCCTCTCTGTCTGATAATCGATGCGCTCTAACTTTACTTGGCGAGACTTCACACTCTCGACTTTTCTGAGTCCATCTATCAAAGCATGCGCGCCTTAGCACTAGATACAACCATCATTTAAAGGCAAAGCGATTCAACTATAGCACTATTGTTATCATTCATCTATACATCTTAGAACTCTCGTCTCCTATTCGCGAGATGATAGTCGAACTTCATAGGCCATACATCGACACTCTTCGTATCGCGTCACATACAACATGCAACAAAGGTCGTGCTCTCAAAAACTTCTGCTGACTATTCAATGAACTGACTTTCTAGCACTACAATAACTGCTGAGATCATTCTGGTCAAACGATGACATAGTCTTTTTAGTCTAGAGTGGCGGTATTACCCTCTGTCCATTTCTATTTAATCGTAAGAAGCGCATCATGAGACGAGAGTCGTAGTTGCGGTGAGACCGTTCTCGCGTACTAGTACATCTAGATATTGATATACACATGTCTATCCTTTGATCTGATTGATTCGCAGAGTGGGATGCTTCCTTCATGAAGTGCTGGGCATAGCTACGGTCCTCCGTTAGTTCTCTCTAAGCTAGTTGCTAAGATGGGTGATCATTCTTCATCAGCAGTACTAAGTTACACCAGCAGTACTAACTTTACTCTAACAGTACTAACTTTACTCTAGCAGTACTAACATATACTAGCAGTTTTAAGTTACACTAGCAATACTAAGTTTATACTGGCAGTACTAACTACTTAGAGTATTTTTCACAATTTTTGTGCTAACAACAGTAACACAAACCTTTCTTCTTGAGCAACACTAACTTTTATAAGAGCAACAATAATTCCAAACAGCCTTATAAAGCTTTTAATCCCAACAATCCTCCCCTAAACTTGATATGTATCTTCAAAATCATCAAGTTTCTTCATTAAAAGTCTTCACCATCATCAGGAGGATGCTTCCAAATACTTTATTGAATCTTAAGTTGCTTAGTCATGAGCTTAAGAAGTTGATAGCACATTTCATTCCAATGATCAGCTTGAAGCTTCTTATTAAGCATTTCTATGATTGTAGCTTTTGTAAGGGGATATCTTTTCTCTACCAACATAAAGAGATGCATATTTGAAAACCTCACAAAGTGTACTCCACATGAATCAAATAGCTTCCAAACTGTCACTTTGTTTCCTTGTATATACCTCCATACTAGATCTTCTACATGATGTTCAAACATTGTCTTCAGATCACCCCATAGCACTCTCTCATAGCCCTCTTCTGGTCTTGTATACCCATGCCTAGCTTTAACTATTTTCCACAGAGTTTCCAAATCTTCTTTGTCAAAGTTTTTAAGCATATGAATGACGGCTGAGTACCTCTTTGAACTTCCATCAGCTCTTATAATTTGATAAATGCTAATCTTTCCTTCTTTAATGATCTTGTAATCAACAATGCTTGGAGGTTTAGTAGATAAAGGAATAACATCAATTGCTATACCTTCTTCATCAAAAATAACTTCCATAAGCCCTTTCAGCTTAGCTTCTTCTTGATCATCATCTATCTTTTGCTTCTTAGCCTTTTCTTGTTCTAGCTCATCACCTACTCTTTTACAACTGCTTTCTTATCCTATTGTCTCATCTCTCTTAGAACTCTCTTCCCTTTCAGTGCCTTTCACCAACTCTGTTCTGAAGTCAACAAAGGTGTTCAACCTTTTCATTGCTTTATTAAATAACTCCTGAACATTGGAAAATGACTTAGTTTTTAAGTCTTTGGGCTTCCATCCTTCCATGTTTTTTAGATAGGTACACATTATACTTCTTTGTTAAGCTTTAGTTGGTGGTCTGCTCCTCTTTTCCTATACTCTCTTAGCTGCAAAGAACTTCCTCCTTTTCTCTAAGAGTTGCTAAAACAGTTTAGACTTCTCTTCAATAGTCAACTCTTCTTGTTCCTCTTGTTGTAGCCTTTGAACCAACTCATAATATGTCTCAACCTTATCCTGAATATCATTCCATTGTGCAACTAAGACAACATTGACTTCTTTGGCTTCCTCATCAAATTGAGCTTGTAGCCTTATAGATTCTTGTTCATCAAAGAGGACTTGATCTTTCTTTTTCAAAGGCTTCTTAGGTTCTATCATCTTTTCTTTACCCTTATCCTTTGAACCTTGACCCTTAACCTGTGATGGTTGCTGAGAAGAAATTGTTGAAGTTGATTCACATGGCTCTTACATAACAATCCATTTTGCCTTGGGTTTTGCACTCTTTATCTCTATAAGTGTTTGAGCCAAAGTCATTTCAACTTCAGCAGTTGTTGTTGTAGTGGTAGCAACATTAACCACAAGCTCTTTAATTTCTACAAACACCTCATCACCATGAAGATCATGCACTCTAAACATATCAGGATCAATATCAACATGAGTACTATCCAAGGTGATGTCTTCATCTGCATAAATATCAAGAATTTTCCTCCCCTGTTTGGATGCATCCTCCTGATCACCCAAACTAGCTTCATCATCTGAGGAAATAACTTTAGCACTTAGACCAACCTTGTATAATCTTCTAAGCTTATGAGTTCTTAACCTTTGCTTCTTCTCAAGCTTCTTTACTCTCCTTTTTAAGCTATCAATCTCTAGTGCTTGAATGGTGTTTGTAGTCTCCAAGTCAAGAACCTTCTTTTGTAAGTTGGTACAAAGTTTTATCAATTCATTGAGTTTCAGACTATCGAGCAGTGGATCATTGGAATGTGTAGGTACACTTTCCACATTTTCAGTCTCATCTGCCATATGTTCTGTAGGTCCACTAGGTTAAGAAACTTAAGTGTCCTTCCTCTGTTTCCTCCTTGGTTGTTTCTTATGAGGTTATGATGTAGATGGTTGAGTAATAGTGGGTGTGTGATGGGGATTAGTGGTATTAGCTGAACCTTCACCTATTTCTTCCTGAGCTTAAACCATCATTGTTTGAAATAAAGACGTGATTGTTCTAGAAAAACCTTTTCCTTCCCTCTTCATGTTAGTAAAAATCTTCTTTGTGTGAGAGGGGGTAACATAAATCTTTTTATGATGTGACATATCTCCAAGTTGTTGATTAACAAATACTTGCACAAACCTTGGATACATCAAGAATTTAACCATACTATCCACATTCTTCACCATACTATCAAAGATATACTTGGAAAAGTTGAATTTTTGGTTTGTGGCTAAGCAGATAATTGCAGAAGCCATAGTGCTACTGAATTCGTTCCATGCAGTAGTTTTAGCACTTAGGTATTGCAAAATTGTATGAATCAAAAACTTCCACTGAGGAGAAAAGAAAGCTTTATAAAATGTAAGCTTTTGAGTAAGTTTTTCATACCCCATTCTTGTCAGTTCTTCAAAAATGGTAGTAGCGTGTAGACATTCAGTACCTTCAGCATCTTCTAGTTGAAGATCTCTCCTTATAATGGATTCAGTTATGATCACCTTCTTCTTATCTACTAGGGCTTGCAATTGTACTTCCCCATTAACCGTTTTTACTTTAACAGTATCCCAGAATTGTTTAATACATAAACAATAGACTGTAGGATTAACAGTTAAAGCATATTTGATAGGGTTCGCATTCAGAAAATCAACTATCTCCTCAAACCCTTCACTTTCAACGGGTTTCTCCAAAAATGCAACTAAATTGTGAGTATCAGCAAACTTTTGATCCGACATTGTGTTGGGTTTTGATGAAAAATGATGAAATTGAGTTAGGTTTTATGATTAGAGAGTATGTCAAATATTGAAATCAATTGAATGAGTGATTGAAACCCTTAATCGAAGTATTTATGAAACTACCCTCAACAACATTAACGTTCACCAACAGTTGTAAGTTATGCCTAGCAGCATTAACTTTCAACAGCAGTAGTAAGTTTATGCCTAACAACATTAACTTTCAACAGCAGTAGTAAGTTTATGTCTAGCAGCATTAACTTTCCCCAGCAATAGTAAGTTTATGCCTAGCAGCATTAACTATGAATCACCAACATTAACTTCAATTCCATTCTAAACAACTTTTTCATCATCAAATTAATATTTTAGCTCACAAAATCTCTCTGTTTGTTTTTGATTTCTCTCAATTCTTTTTACTTACAATTCTCTCTGTCTGTTTTTGCTTTTTCTCAATTATTTTAGCTCACCTTTCTCTCTATCTGTTTGTGATAATATTCAACTCTCTTTCTGTTTTTCAACTCACCATATCTCTCAATTCTTTTTACTCACCAATTCACTCTGTCTGTTTTTATTTCACACATCTCTTTTTCTATTTTTCAGCTCACTATATCTCTCAATTCATTTTCTCACCAATTCACTCTGTCTGTTTTTATTTCACACATCTCTCTTTCTATTTTTCAGCTCACTATATCTCTCAATTCTTTTTCTCACAAATTTACTCTGTCTGTTTTTGTCACACAACTCTCTTTCTGTTTTTATTCTAACTAACTCTCTCAATTCTCACAATATTAGTTATACCAGCAGTAGTAAGTATAACTAACAATATTAACTCTATAGTATTAAGTATAACTAGTAGCACTAATTATACTTAACAGCAGAAACTTGAAGTTACCAGCACTAACTCAAATTTCCATCCTTAGCAGCTTTTGCATTCCATTCCAATCATCATTTGTGTATAATTTGCTGCACATTAACACAATTAACCTCCCCTTAATCAATACTTCAGAGGTTAAGCATTCTAATACTTGCAATCAGATATTGCAATCTGCTAACATCAAATGCTTTTGTGAGTAAATCTGCAACATTCTGATATGTGTGAATCTTGATCATCTGAATAAGCTTCTTCTCATTGGAATCTATGATAAAGTGATGCCTAATCTCAATGTGGTTTGTATTTAAGTGAAAAACAGGGTTCTTCACTATGCAAATAGTACTCTCATTATCAATATGAATCTTAGTCTGCATAAAGTTATATCTATAATCCAGCAATTGATTTTGAATCCAAAGCACCTGTCCATAGCAATTGGAAGCAGCTATATACTCAGCTTCAATTGTTGAATCAACAACCACATCCTGCTTCTTGCATTGCCATGAAATCAATCTACATCCTAGGAATCGATAACCTCCTGCTGTGGATTTCCTATCTAAGCTTGCTCATGCATAGTCACTGTCAGTATATGCCACCAAATCAAAGGATGAATCCTTGGGATACCAAAGGCCCAATTTATGTTGACCTTTTAAGTATCTAAAGATCCTTTTCACAGCATGAAGATGTGAACTTTTAGGATTGGCTTGAAATCTTGCACAAGCATATACTGCAAACATAATATCAGGCCTTAAAGAAGTTAGATACATCAATGATCCAATCATGGATCTATACAAGTGTTCATCTACATCTTCACCATCTGCATCTTTGAGCAAAGGCTTTTATGTTTCCATAGGTGTGCTTGCTGTCTTGACATCAGTAAAACTAAATTTTTTTCAAAATCTCAGTTACATAATTGTCTTGACTGATAAAAATCCCATCTTCCTTCTGCTTCACTTGCAGTCCTAGGAAGAATGTGAGTTCACCCGTAGAGCTCATTTGAAACTTCTTATGCATCATCTTCTCAAATTCAGTGCATAATGACTCTTTGTAGAGCCAAAAATGATATCATCTACATACACTTGAACTAACAGAATATCACCTTTGTCCCTTCTGATAAATAAAGTCTTGTCTATCTTTCCTCTCTAAAACTCATTGTCCAATAAATAAGTTGACAAGGTTTCATACCAAGCTCTAGGAGCTTGATGTAGTCCATAAAGTGCATTTTCTACTTTGTATACTCTGTCAGGGAAGTTTGGATCTTCAAATCCTGGTGGTTGACAAACATAAACTTCCTCTTCAATCTTACCATAAAGAAAAGCACTCTTGACATCCATCTGGTACACTACAAAGTCTTTAAATGAGGCATGGGCTAAGAAAAGCCTAATTGCTTCAATTATGGAAACAGGGGCAAAGACTTCATCATAGTCAATCCCTTCTTTTTATGTGTATCCTTGAGCAACCAATCTTGCTTTGTTCTTTATCACAATGCCTCTTTCATCCTTTTTATTCCTGTAAACTCATTTAGTGCCTATGGGCCTTTTGCCATTTGGTAAATCCACCAGGGTCCAAACCTTTTGTAATTTGAATTGTAGAAGCTCATCCTGCATAGCTTCTATCCAGCTTGGATCCTTCAAGGTATGAATTCCCTTTTTGGGTTCTTCTTGTGATAGAAAGTAAGTAAACAAACAATTTTGAAAGTCTTTATGGTTTGTTCTTTACTAAACAGAACAAAACAAACCATGTTCTTCCAAATTATTTGTCATTCTTCTTGTTTGAGGTGCTGAATTCAAGTCTCCAATAATTTGCTCAACTAGATAATCTTTGTGTATTCTTGCAGTTGGAATAGGACTGACAGGTATTAATGTATTCAAATTGTTCATGTCAGCCTCTGCACTAACATCTTCATAATCATCTGAATAAACAATATCTTCCAATTCAGGCATATTTGGATCATCTGGAAGTTCAATGCCTTGTTTTTGACTCAACAGGCCATTATTAAACTTCCTATGCCACCTTTATTCGCTCTTACGGGTACTTCTATAGAACATTGGGGACAATGTTCAACTTAAGTGCAGGGGGAAAATAAGACTTAGAAACTATTCCTTTATTTGGCATTTGCTTTGTCCTTAAAATGATGGGTAATATATTGAAACATAGCATAAAAAGGTAATTTAATTTTGACCCAAATTTAAATTTTTTATGACACATACCGACGAAAATTAAGTATTAACAGTGTCTCATGGATAGGAATGTGTATGACTAGCACAAAAACCCTCAGAATTCCACTCCAAAAATGTGAGGTTCGCCTTTAGATCTTTAGGAATTCGGGTATCTATTATTGATACCCAAGATAGTTTATACCTTTAGCTTTCTCGAGTTAAGGAGTGAGCAATCATGTGTATCTATTCCGTCGTTACGGATGTGTATATGTGATTTTGTCGCCTTTTCTGGAGCATTGAGATCGGTATTAAATTATATGAGTGTACCGGTAGTGTATTAAATTCTAGAACTTATTTTTGTGATGCATCTCGAGACCGTATAGTGAGTATTAGGATTTGCTAGATAAGAAGCACTAGGATTAACCCATGTTTTAAACTTGTAATTGTTTTGATGGTCACCTCCATCATATAACTATCCAACACCTTGCCATGCACTCTTTTTAGTACATGATACCCATTGATGACATCAAATAACGTCTATTTTATAGCATCATTTATCCCATGTTATTAACCCATTTTGTATAGTTATTGCAAAGAATTGTTACTTAATCGTTTATATTTGAGAATTGCAGTAATTATGGAGTACTTGGTGAATATTAGCAAAAGGCGCGCATTCTGAAGCTTAAATGAAGATATTTTGAAGATTACTATTTTGAAGACCAATATGCCGTATCCATCAAGGAAGATACGGCGTATCCGTGCCTGCACTCACCAAAGACCACAATGAATGAAGCTCAATACACCGTATGAAGAGAGACTCAATACGCCGTATTCAAGATATAGTATGTGAATATTCTGGAAGATATCAAACGTGGTCCCTACTCCAAGAAACTCCAATACGCCACTAAGTCCAACCATTGAATACACGTAACGCACCGACTTCCAGACCCTATAAATACAAAACTCAAAAACGAGTTTTAAGTGTGCTAAATCATATTCTCGATACCTAAACCACAAAAGTCGATTTTCAGAGGAGAAATATAGCATAAGAGGTCAAGCAACGTTATGAATTCCATAGGGGAAATCGTGTAATTCCATATACTTTAGTAATCGTTCAGTTTTTGGTATCATTCGTTAACTCGGTTAGTTTACCTTGGCTAAATAATTGCTCTTGTATTTATTATGACGTTTGAAGGCTAATACCTTTGGGTATTAGCCATTATTATGAAGATTTGAATGTTTGGTATTGTTTATCTCGATTTCTTGATTTATCGTTGTATGCTTGTTTATGTTTATCAATTTATACTTGTTTACGTACTTTCATATGCGACCTATCATTCAACTGTATCTAGTGATACGGACCAAGTAATCTAGAGTCTGGGATAGCTCTCCATATAGTGATTTATACATCTAGAATCATAGGATCACAAGTATTGTCCTTCTAAATCTGTGTCTAAGATACGCTTCGGGCTTAACTAGTTAATTGGATATTACCAATGGTTTATTAAACGTGTTGACTAGAAGGTGAACCTAGATAATTCAACAAATTATGTACTGATTCCATTGGATAGTTGGACAAGTGGACTACTAGTGTATAAATTACCGTTAAGCAGTAAGTGGGTAAAGTCTATTTGAGCTAGGGTTTAACAAGATCACCATTACTTTAATCCCTAAGATAGATTATAATCAGCAAATAAGGATGCTTTATCGATGTGTATATGTACAAATTACTGTGTTGTGTCTAGGTCTTAGGATGATGTAACGCCTAAGTCTTAAGAATGATATGCCACCTCGAGAGAAGAAATCATTGCACTAAATAAACAAACCAACGTTCTAATCGGATTAATAATGGTTAATACAGTTTTCTTATATAAGGTTCGACCGCTCTTTTATCTTTTGTTAATTAGCTTGCGTGGGTAAAAGTGCCTTGAATTGATTATAGACACCAACCAAACCGTGCCAGTCTCTCAGGCTGAAAACCCCCTTTTCCCGTTAGAATTAGGATTTAGACTGACATAGGTTTAACATAGGTTTAGAATAGAATAGAATTAACATAGATTAGATAACCAAGATATTAATTAAATTGATAGATTTAACCTCGCTTCAAGTGTTCGACACCCTACTTACCACGAAACTACTACCGATCGGGTACACTGCCCGTTAAAGTGTTGTTTTTGGTTTAGTCGGCAAAATATAAATTTAAAACTTGAATCATCTTAAATATACCATACAACGACAGCACATCAAGTTTTTGGCGCCGTTGCCGGGGAGTGAAAATTAATCTTGATTTTTATTTTGATATTTTGGTTTTTAACATTAGATTAGATCTAACCCGTAGGATTAGTGTAATTTAGATTAGTGTATATTCTTGTATATTCTGTAATATTTGTATATTTGTATTTAATTGTTTGCTTGTATATATTTGTGTGTTTAATTGTTTGCGCATTTATATTGTTTATCTTAAATACACTGTTCTGGTCGACAATTGAATACGGCGTATCCACTTCCATCGGATACGGCGTATCCAGTTTTCTGTCCAATACAGCGTATCCATTCCAACTGATTAATACGGCGTATCCACTTCCATTGGATACGGCGTATCGGTCATCTGATAAAATTCTTTTCCATACTCGAACTTAAGGCCCAAATTTCTTTTATATACCTTTCTCCGCTGGTTCTACTGATAATCTTCTCGGTATTTTCAGTAAGAATGACAAAGGTTATCAAAGGAGGCATAAAGTTTTCTGTGTAGGGAGGTGGAACAACATTATACCCTTAACCTGTTTTGCACTTATCAACTATCTGATAGTCTATTAGTTTGCTTAAGCTTTTAGATGAATTCTCAAGTTTTTCTACTGTTAGCTGAATTTTATCTTTTTGTTTTTGAGCGTGTTCCAACTTTCTCCTAAGCTCTGTAATGGCTACGTCTTTTAAATAAATCTCACATTTTAAGAGCTTGATATCTTCTTCATAAACAAACTCATTTTTCTTATAAACTAGAAGTCTTGCTTCTACAGACTCTAAACCTGTTTTATAAGTAATAGCATTTATCTTAGATGTCCTTAAGTCTTTTAACAATTGTTCATTTTTTTCTTTAAGAATTTTAACATTTTCTAAACAAGAAGATGAACAATTTGAATCAGTAGATACCTCAGAGTTAGAACTTTTAGAAGAGTAAGCCATAAGTGCAAAGTTAGTTGGACCTTCTTTTGCTTGATCACTCCAATCATAATCACCAAGACCATCACATGAGATCAAAGCATTAAAAGTAGTGTTTCCACTAACACACTTCTTGTGTTTTCCCTATTCCTGTTTTCTTGGTTCCTTAGAGCCCTGTACTCCCTTGCAAAGTGTCCCCTTTTGTAGCAGTTGTAACACTCCACCTTAGACTTATCAAACCCAATGGTTTTAGTACCATTCACAGTAAGCTTTCTTCCAGTGTTCTTCAAGAATCTCCTTGCCCTCATTGTTAGCATAGCCATCTGCCACCTCAAGTCCATCTCTTTTAAATCATCAAGATTAATTTGTTACAAGTCCTCATTGTCAAGTTGTAGACTGTTTGGTTGACTTGCAAAGAAAGCATAGATAACAACATCACTTAAGTTATCAATTGTTGTTGAGTTAACAACAATAGCTTGAGTGCTAGCAGTTGTAACACCATGAGCAGTATTAACTGCTCCATTTGTACTGCTGATGTTGTTTGAAGACACAAAGGCTATGTTTTGTGTGTTTGTGCTTGAGCTTGATGTCCCTTTAACCTTTGGTTCATAGATCTTCAGGTTGTTATAAAGATCATCCAAGCTTAATGTATCTATCTCAGGCTTGTTCCTCCACACAATGGTATGTGTGTTCCATTTTGGTGACAAACTTTTTTAGAACTTCGGATTCACATCTTCTTGTGAGATACTTTCACCATGAATCTCCAACTGACTGATAAGCTTTTGAAGCCTATCAAAGACTTGATCTAATACCTCTGAGCTAGTTGGGGTAAAATTTTCATACCGCTGCTTTAGAAGATTTCTCTGAGTCTTTTTAGTAGCAGTATTTCCTCCAAATCTCTTCTCAACAGCCTGCAGCAATGATTTGGCATCTTTTATGGAGTTAAAATTCAATTGATTCTCATTAGGGATGCCTATCAATAAAGTGCTTCTTGCTTTCAGTTCTAACCTCCTTTGTGCCTTTTCTTTAGTAGTTGAAGGAGCAACTATAGTCTCAACACCTTCAACAAGTTTTGTTATTAGAGGTGCATTACCATTCTCTATGACTTCCCATAGAGAATAATCAACCATCTGGATGTACTGTTCCATCCTTATCCTCCAAAGTTCATACTCACCTGGTTTAAGCATAGTCACTTTTGATGCAGCCACCATATGTACTGAGTCTTGATCCATGTCTTCTTAGCAAAATTTCTTAAAGCAACAAGATCTGATACCACTTGTTGATCCCACTTGAATGGATCTTGAATTCCTTAGCTTGTGTAAGGTTTAGTTATGCAAGATAAATCCTACACAACTATGATAGAAACTTTGATTGATAATACTAAAGATTATGCGGAATCTAATCTTTAATATAAGAAGAATTCTTCAATGAAACAGTAATTCTAATGAACACACAGATTAATAAACAAAAGCTTCAATATATTAATACGAATACTCTAACTAGTATTAGGGTTACAAAACCTTGAAGCTATGACAATTCTATGAATGACTCATTTTTGATACTTTTATGCATAGAATTCTATACCCTAGGACCTCCTTTTATACACCAAGGAGTCCTAATGGGATTACAATATTTTCCTAAGTTATCATGATCTTATAAACAAATAACTTATACGTATCTTTTACAAAAATATCCCATACATATCACATAAGCAATCTTTATCTTTTCTCTAAGCAGTCTTTATCCTTTTAGTAGTTGTAATCTTTCAGCAGTTGTAACTTTGTACCAGCAACATTAACTCTGAATACCAACAATAGTAACTTTTATACCAGCAGCACTAACTGTGTACAAGCAGCATTAACTATTTATAAAGTTTTCTTCAATCTTCACCAGCAGTACTAAGTTACACTAGCAGTACTAACTTTACTCTAGCAGTACTAACATTACTAGCAATAGTAATATACACTAGCAGTAGTAACTTACGCTGTACTAACTACTTAGCATATTTTTCATTAAGATGACTAACAACACTAATTTATGCTTAGTAGCAGTAACTAATACCTTAATAGCAGTAACTTTAAGATCATCAAAGAAGTCTTTTAATCCCAATAAGAACTTCAATCCTCCAACCATTGCTGTTTCTCCAGTTCTAGTAGTTGTTGCACCAAGAGCTGTTGATATAACTAAATCACTAGTGTCTACATCAATTGAACTAGTGTCTACGTCAATTGACTAGTTGCTCAAGGATTCAGGCAAGAGGAGGGTATCGATTTTGAGGAATCTTTTACACCGGTTGCAAGAATAGAGGTCATCCGTATCTCGTAGCAAATGCAGCCAACAAGAATATGACGATTTTCCAAATGGACGTCAAAATGACTTTCTTAAATGGCGAGCTCAAAGAAGAGGTCTACGTTTCTCAACCAGAAGGATTTGTTTATCAGGACAACCCATCGCATGTGTACAAGCTAAAAAAAGGCCCTCTACGGTCTCAAACAAGCACCACGTGCATGGTACGACATGCTGTCAAGCTTCCTAATCTCACAACATTTCTCCAAATGTGTAGTTGATCTAACACTCTTCACAAGGCAAGCTGGGAACGACTTATTACTGGTACAAATTTATGTTGACGATATAATATTTGCATCCACTAATACTGCCATGTGTAATGAGTTTGCTAATCGGATGACCACTAAGTTCAAGATGTCAATGTTGGGGCAGATGTCATTCTTTTTAGGATTATAAATTTCACAAAGTCCTAGAGGCATGTTTATTAACCAATCTAAATATGCTTCTGAAATTGTTAAGAAATATGGTTTGCTATCTACTGATTCTGTCGACACACCTATGGTTGAAAAGAATAAACTGAAAGAAGATCTACAGGGGACACCAGTTGATGCTATACTTTATCGTGGCATGATTGGATCCCTTATGTATCTTACATCCAGTAGACCTAACCTTATATATGCAGTCTGCTTATGTGCTCGGTATCAGGCAAAGCCTACTAAAAAGCACTTACAAGCGGTGAAAATGATCTTTTAATACCATAAGGGAACCATTAACACGGGTCTCTGGTACTCAAAGGATACCGATATGTCACTAACAACATATGCAGATGCCGACCACGCGGGATGTCAGGACACTAGACGTAGTTCATCAGGAAGCGCTCAGTTCTTAGGTGACAAAATGTTTAGCTTGTCATCCAAAAAGCAAAAATGCACTGCCATCTCGAGTACAGAGGCTGAATATATCGCTTTGTCTGGGTGTTGTGCTCAAATCCTATGGATGCGCTCAAAGCTAACAGATTATGGTTTACAATTCAATAAGATTCCTCTATACTGCGACAACAAGAGTGTGATTGCCTTATGATGTAACAATGTTTAACACTCACGAGCTAAGCGCATCGATGTTCGCTACCATTTTATAAAGGAGCAAGTGTAAAATGGAATCGTGGAGCTATACTTTGTCCGGACTGAATACCAACTGGCTGACATCTTCACCAAACCCTTGCCAAGAAAAGATTCAACTTCTTGATCGAAAAGCTCGGTATGAGAAGCATGTCTTCGGAAACGTTGAAACGTCTGGCAGAGGAAACGGATGAGTAATGGTGGTTTATCCTGTATCATATGTACATAAGAAAACATACAAAAATAAAAATATTTTTATTTTATATAAATTTAAAAAAAAAGAAAATTAAAAATTAAAAAATCAGAAAAATATAAAAATATGTATCTCTGGCATGTCTTCTGAAAATCAATAACATTTACGGCCTTAGAAATGTCATTCAATAATGATACGAGGCTGTAAATGAAGTTCAAGCAGAAGTTCAAAAGCTTTCAAAACATGCCAAAAATCGCTTGCTATTATTTCAGATAGCAACCCGGTCATCATCTTAAAGGCAAGTATTTCAAAAAGAAAACTTGACCTCTCAACGGGAATTTATTCTTGGGCATGGTCTACTTTATGACCATGCAAAGGCTTGTGATTACTTTGCATCACAACACGTGCTTCCTATATCCATAAGTGTATGTGTTAGTGCACTTATGCGTCAAAATAAGAGAAATCTTATTTTTTTAGGGTGTTGATTTTCAAAAATAATAATATAATCATCTTCAGGAAATCATCAGAGAAATCATTTTCAAAAGACATTTGACCACTCAAACAACGACTACAACTTTTTAAATAGAAAACATGTCATTGTTTGAGGGGGAGAAAATGTCAAATGTCTTCTTCATAATTATTCAGGTGATAATTAGAAAAAGATTTTAAACAATAAAGGGTGAACAATTAAAGGGGAGTTAATTAATTTTAACTCAATTGGGCGTTATTTGCTATGTGTTTAATTCTTAAAGGGTATTATTGCAAATTGTGAGATTTTTTTCTTGATTATTAAACCTTAGAGATTAGTTTTGCCATTTAAGAAACTATCTTATGTCTTAGGTTTAAGCAATTAGGAAACTAGAAGATCTAGTAAACCTTAAGGGGCATTTTTGCCAAAACCCAAAAGTATTAAAACAAAAACACCCCCTTCTCGTCTGGTACACACACACGAACACACACCAACTGATTACAACCTTAAACCTCCATTGTTGATTTTCAAGCATTCAAGAATACGTTCTATCTTCATATTAATCTTAAGGTACACTTGTGTTAATGTTAAAACATCCAAATAATCAGACCAAACCTTGGAATTTCACTTGAAAAAACCCTAAAAATTGATCTAAATTTTGTCACTTTAAAAAGTGTATAAAATCTCAAATTAATTGAGGGGTTTTGGTCTTATAGGTGTGCCTAAAACAATTTTTAATGGGGATAACGCATTTACAAGTTTTGAGTAATTCTTGATGTCAAACTAGTTGAAAAATAGGCAAGAACTTGTAAAAGTTCATGGGTTTGGGTTTAGAATTGCAATAATGATTGTTTGTATGCATTTGAGTGTTCTTAAACATGCTTATATGTTATATCTTGAATATCTTGGGTTTTCGTGTTCTTATGGGTCGAACAAGTCATAAGTCAAGATTTAAGTGGTTAATTCATGAGTTAAAGATGTTAGAATGTTTCCTAGATGCTAAGAGATCAAGTTAAGATGGATAGTATTGCTTGAAAAGGTGAAAAATGTTGGTGCATAATTTGAACAGGCGAACTATACGTTTTTTCATAGGCGAACTATACATATGAATTAACACAGGCGAACTATACCTTAATACATAGGCGAACTATACACTATGTGTAACACATGCGAACTATACATTTTTACATAGGCGAGTTATACACTTGAATTCACATAGGCCAATTATACACATTTATACAGGCGAATTATACACGTGGCTTAACAACAGGCGAACTATACACATATGTATAGGCGAACTATACACATAGGATTAGCACAAGCGAGTTATACGCATATACTTGGCGATTTATACAGAATTTTTTTCTAGATGAATTAATCTAATAATCTTGGTAATCTAATATCATAACCTAATCTAAGTATAATTAAACCTTAACCTATCACTTAGTGATTAATTTAGGTCTAGTTTCTCCTTAGATATCTTTAGTGATTGCCTTGATTTCTATAGATTGCCTATAGTTAGTGTGTTGTATGATTATGTGTTTCTCCTAGGTTCATGTATGTTAATGTTTTGCCTAGTGTCTGAGTGCATAACACCTTGTGTAAATCAGTCTTACATTGTCTATCAATGATATATATATATTTGCTTGTATATGAACTGTATGTGACAAATCTTAGCAGAATCATGTCTTCCATTACTCCTCAACAAACCAAACTTGACCTGGAACTTGTTCCAAAAGAGAAAAGACTTGACATTGGGAAATGCAACGGAAGACTCAATCCTGGAAAGATCCAAAGAGAACCCACATTTCAAGTCGTTCTGGATGCTCTTGCTCTCACTCTATGCTACTCAACATTTCTCATCACTGCAGATGTTCCAGAAGTCTACATGCATCAATTCTGGGATTCTGTTTGCAAGCATGACACTTTCTACAGATTCAAGATGGACAAAAGGAAGAGATTCAAACTCAATCTGGAAGTCTTCAGAGATATCTTCAAGATCCTCCCTAGAGTACAGGGTCAAGACTTTGATGCACTTCCTACTGATGAAGAAATTATGTCCTTCTTAAGAGATCTTGGTCACACTGGGGAAATCTATTCACTCAATGATGTTGTTATTGATCAGATGCATCAACCCTGGAGAACTTTTTCTGCTCTCATTAACAGAAGTTTATATGGAAAGACAACTGGTCTTAACAAGCTTCGTCTCTCCAAAGCACAAATCTTTTGGGGTGTGTACCATCAGAAGAATGTGGACCATGTCGAACTACTTTGGGAAGAATTCATCTACCAGATTGACAACAAAGCTTACAAAAAGCAAGTGAAGATGTACTACCCTCGATTCTCCAAAGTCACCGTTCACTACTTACTTACTCAAGACAAGACACTCTCCTGGAGAAACAAGATCAGGATGCACACCTCCAGGGATGACTATTTAATTAACACTTTAAGATTTGTCTCTACAAAAGAAGAAACTCAAATCTATGGTGCTATACTTCCTGATTCTTTAACCAGTCCTGAGATGAAGGAAACTAAAGCGTACAAGACTTACCTTGGTTTTGCTTCAGGAGCTACACCTCCTAAAAAGGCGCGAAAGTTCAAGAAGCCAGCCTCTCCTAAACTCACTACTGTCCCAGTTTCAACTGAAGAACCTACGAGAAAGTCAAAGAGAGTAAAGAGACCTGCAAAGAAGACTAATAAAGCTCCAACAAGAGGTGTTGTTATTAGAGAAACTCCTAAGATACCAGTGTCTAAGAAGAAGGAAAAGGTGGATGTTACTCGCGGCAAAGAAATTAAATTATTCTCTCAAGTGGCTTTAACTGAAGATGCTCAAATTTAAGAAGTTCGAAAGAAGAGTATGAGGGATTTTCATAAGACTCATCTAAGTGGATCTGGTACAGTTACCAAAATTGCTCCAAGTGCTGCCAAAATTAAAACTTCTGTTACAAGTGAAGGAACTGGTGTTAAACCAGGGGTTCCCGATGTGACAGAAGAAGAATCATCTAAAAGTGAAGTTGTATCTTGGGGAAATGATAAAGATGATAGCAACAATGAACAAGAGTCAAGTGGTGAAGACAATGATTAAAAGAATGACAGTGATGATGACAAAACCCAATTAGACAATAAAAATGAGTTGAATTTCGAACATGAAACTGATGAGAATGAATCTGATCAAGACAAAAATAAAGAAGATGAAGAAGAAGTGAAGGACAAACTTATTAAAACCCCATCTAATGATTCTGATGATGAAAATGAAACAAAGTTTACTGATAAAGCAGAAGGTGATGAAGAGATGGATTACACTACCAGTCAGCTATACGATGATCTGGATATACGGCTGAATGAACTAGTTGATTCTGATAAAGGGTTTGTTCAAGAGGAGGGTACTAATGCTGCAATGACTAACGTTCAACAAGGGAATGAAAATCCAGAGATCTTACAAGGCATAGAAGATGCTCATGTGACACTTTTTACTTTTCCACAGAAGACTGAAGTCCTAGTTACCAGTTATTCTCATTCATCTTACTTGGCGGAAAAATTCTTAAACTTTTCAGATATTCCCCATACAGATGCTGAAATTGTTTCTCCAATGGATGTTCACGTCCATCATGAAGTACCAAGCCAGCAAACACCTACACTCCTTACAGTACATGTATCGGTTATCTTTGATTCTTCACCAGTATTCTCCACCATCATCCCACAATCATTACCATCCTTCACTTCTCCACCACAATAATCAACATCCACACCACCACCAACAACTGAAGCTATAAATCCTCTATCTACACTTCCTGATTTAGCATCAGTATTTCAATTCAACGACAGAGTCACAACATTGTAAAAAGAAGTTGCTGAGCTCAAAAAGGATCCTCTGCACACTCAAGTGATAGCTTTAGTTGATGATCATCTAGATACAAGGCTGGGTGCAACCAGAGATGAATTTATGAACTTCTTTTCGGCGTCACTCACTGCAAGGATCACAGAGCAAGTCAAGAATCAACTGCCACAGATTCTGCCAGAGGAAGTGTTTAACTTTGCACCCCTACTGATCCAAAAGATGGTTCAAGAATCACTTGAAGACGCTATTCTAGCCAAGGATTCTTCTCAACCACAATCTTCATATGAGGCTGCTGCAACGCTTACAAAATTTGAGTTGAAGAAGATTATGATCGACAAAATAGATAAAAGTGAATCATATATGGCAGCTCTTGAACACAGAGAATGCTATGAAGGATTGAAAAAATCATATG
>BQNB010072673.1:0-26411 GCA_026074375.1 Tanacetum coccineum
AATTGACAAATGAAGCCATCAAAGATTCTGAATCCTACAAGGAGTACTATACCATTGCTTCAGGACCTGAACCTCCAAAAACAAAAGAAAGTGTCAAGAAGAAGCATGTTGGATCTGACAAGATAAAGACTCCTCTAACTGCTAAAGGCAAAAGACTCAAGACTTCAGTAAAGGCAGCTAAAGCTGCCAAGAAGAAGCAACCTGCAAAGACGCCTAAAGCTAAAGGTCTAACAGTGCTATTTGAGGTTGCTTTAACAGAAGCTGAACAAATGAAGCTAGCCACAAAAAGAAGCCTGATATAAACTCACAGCTCTTACGGCAGCGGCTCAGGTGCAGATGAAGGAACTGGTGGTAAACCAAGGGTTCCCGATGTACCAACATATGGATCTGATGATGAGCAAATCTCTTAGAAGTCCAGTAAAGAGGAGGATGATGATGAAGTAGGCAAGAATGATGACGATGATTACAATGATGATGATGATGATGATGACGATGCTGATAATCAAGATGATGATGGTCAAGAAGATGATGGTCAGGAATATGATGGACAAGATGATGATAATTAAGATGATGATAATGAGCAAACTGATTCAGACAACGATGGTGATGACTTTGTTCATCCCAAGTTTTCCACTCATGATGAAGAAGATATACTATAAGAGGGTTCAGATCTGAGGGTTCACACACTTCTCATTATGAATACACTGATGATGAAGACAGTGATGAAGAAATTCAAGGTGTGGATATTGAGGAAGAAGAGATGGATGAAGAAAATACAAATGAAGAGGAAGAAGTGGATGAACTGTATAGGGACGTGAATGTTAATCTGGAGGGAAGAGATACTAAAATGACAGATGCTCTACGCACTATCATTCAAACTACTCAAGTAATAGAAGACCTCATGTGATTATAACTATGGTCAATCCTGAAGGTCAACAACAGAGTTCTTCTGTGTCATCTGGCTTCGTTTCTAACATGTTCAACCCCAGTCCAGATACAGGTATTGACTCTATATTTAATCTTAACACTGAGTCTACTTCTCGGGTAGATGTTACGGTTACTACTATTGTTGAGACACCTCTTTTGTCTGCAACAACACTTCCTCCACCACCCATTCCTCTCATTCTACATCCGCAACAAACACCAATTCCCATACCAGCAATTGTTCCAAGCTCCTCCTTACAAGATCTTCCTAACTTTGGTTCCTTATTCGGGTTTGAGCATAGACTAAAAACTTTAGAAACTGACTTCTTGAAATTCAAGCAAACAAACCAATTTGCTACATCAGTTTCTTCAATTCCAGGCATTGTTGATGCGTACCTTGCCAACAAGATGCATGAAGCAGTCAAAACAGCTGTTTAGTTACAGTTCGATAGACTCAAAGATGAAGCTCAAGCTGAAAATGCAGACTTCATCAATAAACTTGATAACAACATTAAGAAAATAATCAAGGATCAAGTCAAAGAATAAGTTAAAGCACAAGTCTCCAAGATTTTGCCAAAAATTAAGAAGACTGTAAATGAACAACTCAAAGCAGAGGTTCTGACTCGTTTAACGAATGAATCTAAGACATCCCATGCTATAGTTGCCAACCTTTCTGAACTTGAGCTAAAAAATATTCTCATAGATAAGATGGAAAGTAATAAGTCAATCCACATATCTGATGAACAAAAGAATCTCTACAAAGCATTGGTTCACGCCTATGAAAGTAACAAACTCATACTTGACATGTATGGAGATACTGTCTCTTTTAAAAGACGTCAAGACGATGAGGATAAAGACGAAGAACCTTCTGCTAGATCAAACTGGGGGTCCAAGAGAAGAAGAGCTGGAAAAGAACTAGAGTCAAGTCAAAGAACAAGTTAAAGCACAAGTCTGTAAGATTTTGCCAAAAATTGAGAAGACTGTAAATGAACAACTCGAAGCAGAGGTTCTAACTCATTCATCTAATGAATCTAAGACATCCCATGTTGTAGCCGCCAACCTTTCTGAACTTGAGCTGAAGAAGATTCTCATAGATAAGATGGAAAGTAATAAGTCAATCCACAGATCTGATGAACAGAAGAATCTCTACAAAGCATTGGTTGACGCCTACGAAAGTGACAAACTCATACTTGACATGTATGGAGATACTGTCTTATTTAAAAGACGTCGAGATGATGAGGATAAAGACGAAGAACCCTCCGCTGGATCAAACTAGGGGTCCAAGAGAAGAAGAGCTGGAAAAGAACCAGAGTCAACTAGTGCACCTAAGGAAAAGAACTCCAAGACAACTGGCAAGTCTACTGAAGGGTCCAAATCTCATCACAAGTTCGCTGGCGAGTCTTCTCAAGTAGAGGAGCCAATGCACACTGCCAAAGATTTGGAAGAACCCACACATTAGGAGTTCAAACCCTACGGATGCAAAATTAATTTTCCTACGTGCAAAATGATAAAAGAAAATTTTCTAAAAAAAATTATATTTTTTTGATTTTTATTTAATTTTTAATGAATTAAAAACAGTTTTGAAAAGAAAAATTGATAAAAAATACTAAACAATTTTTGAAAATTCTGAAAAAATGCAGAAAAGTAGTTTAAGCTATGCTGGATTCGAGAAAAATAAGAGTTTGGAAAATCAGCTTAAAAATAAGCTGGAAATAAGCAAAAGTTGGCTGAAAAGCAAATAGGGAAAAATGAGTATAAGAATTAAAAGGTGAGTAGGGCTAACAGATAGCCCTACTGGTGCCGTTGGTTAAGTGTGTGGGAGTATGGGACGTGTATGTGTAAAAGGGGAGGTCCAGGGTTCGAATCCTTGGCCTCCCTTTTTGGAAAATATTTTTTTTTATTTTTCTTTTTGCAAAACTATAAAACAGACCAAAATAAGCAAGATTAACAAAGTGACTTTTTTATGAAACTGAAAAATAAGCTTAGAAATAAGCAAAGAAAAACTAACAGACTTGGCTTTTTTTACTAAATCCTAAAGGCTTAACCTGTTAGGCAACTTAAGACAAAATAAGCAAGAGCAAAACTAAAATAAGCAAAAACAGGTAAGCTACTAATCCTAATAAGCAAACATAAACAAAAATAAGCTAAGATAAAACAGACAGATAAGCTAAAATGGCAGATAAGCAAATGGCAAAAACTGTCAAAACCAACAACCTAGGTACTACTTTTGGGGCTTATTTTTAAGCACCTTAGAGGGAACCTTATGGCTTAAGGCTTATACTAGCTTAAAGCGTGGCTTAAAGACTCTCTAAAACAGCAGAGAAAACAAAGTTTGAACATCAAATAAGCTAGGAAAAGGGCTTGTGAAAAGTGGCTTCTCCACTCAGCATACACTGAAATGGGTTTTTCAGTTTTGAAGAGGCTAAGTGCAGGCCTCAAAATAAGCTAGCAAAATAAGCTGAAATTGAAAAATTAGTAAAAACATATGGAAATTGACCACTAATTTGCTAGTGCTCAAAGATTTAGACCCTAAAAACTATTTTAACTCACTGAAAATTGTAAATGAAAAATGAACTTTTTAGACTAAAAGAGACTTTAGCAAAACTTTGACAGATTTGGCTAACACAAAACAAGACTAAAAATACTTTTATCCTACTGCAATTGACACTTAAAAAGACACTGAAACAAGGTTTTAAAAGCTGATTTTAAAGGCTTGTCAAATAAGGACTTGTGAGGCTGTTTTGTCAACACAGCTTAAAAGACCTTTTTAGACAAAACTTAAAACAAGTTTTAAGACTTGAAAACTTTAGAGGACAGCTTAAAAACAACTCAAGAGGACTTGTGCAAGTGATGGGTTTTTGTTTGAGGGGAATAGTGGTCGAGGTTGCAAGAAAGGGACAGGGGAGATGGGTAAATGGCAGGAAATTTGGGTTTAAGTTAAACTGGGTGAAAGTTTGAGGGGATGGCAAATGAGGCCCCTCATCTTATATGGAAGGATAATATTGAAAGTCCTTGTGGTGTAAAGATCTTTGAGGACTTCGCAGAAATAGTCCTCCATTGAATATGGTTTTATTGCAAGTTAAGTCCTTGTGACTAATGATGGTTAAGGGTTAAGGCTTATATGGCAGTTAACTCTGTTAAGGGATTTGGGCCATATGTTGGCAGATTGGGCCCGTGTATATTTAACAAGGGAATTAGGCTTGTTTATGGATTTAGGCTTATATAGTCTTCATATAATACCTTAATGGACTGACCCGGCCCGTTAAATGGGTTCGGGTAGGCCCATTAAGTATTTCTTTGGTTTCGGCTTTGACTTGAAAACCGGTGGACTTGTCGGGGTTTGAAACTTTGACTTTTTTTTTTTTTTATTTTTTTTTTAGTTGCCTTTGGCTTTGAATTTGACTTTGTCCTTTTTCTCTTTTTCCCCACAGCTCTTCAATTCCGTGCTGCGGTTTTATTGTTTGATGCCGGTTTTATTGTTTTTGGCTTTGTTTTTTGTCCTTTTGTTAGATATCCGTTACCTGCACAATATAATTGCAAAACATACAAATACAATGTATTTTTGGTACGTTTTTTGTCATTTAAGTCGGTTTTTAAAGGCAAAAGGTATGTGTAATTAAACACATACCAGTGCTCTTTTCGAAAATTAAACTTAAATCAACAATATTTTGAATTCAAAATTTATTTAGTCTTAGTTCAAATCTATACTTAAATTTTCCAAAAAGAAATTTTCTCTATATATCGTGAAAAAAAAGAGTAACAACAATAATAGTAAAAACTATGGGCTGATAAAAGTTTGATGCATCTTGCCGGCTCAAAACCGATGTTGCAGCCTTCTAAATAAAGCCCATAGTAAGAATAATAATCCGAGACTGATAAAAGTTTGCTGCATCTTGCCGGCTCACAACCGATGTTGCAGCCTTCAAAAAGGTTGAGGATTTACTTCGTTTAAAAGATATAAGTACAATTATATTAATGTTAAGTATGATTTAATAAATATAGGGAAAATCTCTTTTTCTTAAATTTAAATATGCTTTTGAAATTAGACTATTTCGTTTTAAGTTGTGGTTTTTCTAAATAAATTGTTTATTTAACGGGAAATCCAAGGGTTTGAAACCGAAGGTCCATGAGTTCCGATACTATTCTCTGTGGGGTGTCAAAAGCCTGGTCACCTAAGCCGGTCTCGGCTAGGATGTGCCGAAAAGAAATTTGCTACATGAAATGATCTCGCCTTCAAAATCATAATTCTTGGGTGGAACGTGAAGCATGAAAATTTTGCAAAACATTGATCCATGGTTGAAATTCGAAATTAGCATGACTGTTGACTTGACCTTTGACTTTGTCAGGGTTGACTTTGACTTTGACTTTTGTTGACTTTGGCTTTATTCACGCCTTTCCATTCCGTGCTAGGTTTGTTCTTTTTAGGCTGAATGAACTATCCATTGTCGGATATCCGCTTTTTGGCACAATATAAATGAAAACATACAAATACAATGTATTTTTGGTACGTTTTTGGTCATTTAAGTTTGGTTTTAAAGGTCAAAGGTATGTGTATTTAAGCACATACCAAAATCCCCCATACTAAACTATTGCGTGTCCTCACGCAATGCTACAAGTAAGCACTTAGATGAACTAAAGACCTCTTAATCCCCTCGACTAATAACCTTGAAAGTAGCGAAGTGATCGTCAAGGGGAATTAAAGGATCCAATAGTTTAGAAAGCCCCGGATTTAACCAATTTAAATATATACACAAACTACAACTAATATTTTTTGTTCTTTTTTTCATATTTTTGGCGTACTTCTCTTTTAAAGCAACTAACTACATATATTGACTTTCGTTATTTTATAACATTTATGGAATCATAAAACAAGATCATATTAATCCTAAAAACCCCAAGAAAGTATAAATTCATCGTTCTAGACTTTTCACTTATTCCACTAAATATAAGTTAAAATGCTAACACTACTCATATTTGCAACTTGTGAACTTTTCACTCCCGACAATTATTATATATTAGGTGAATGTGCCATTTCGAATTTCAACCATGGATCAACGTTTTGCAAAAATCTATGCTTCACGTTCCACCCGAGAATAATGAGTTTGAAGGCGAGATCATCCCATGTAGCGACTTTCGTCTCGGCACATCCCAACCTTGCGGCTAAGTGACCAGGCTTTTGACACCCCACAGAGACTAGTATCGGGACTCACGGACCTTCGGTTTCAAAGACTCTTAGGCTTCCCGTATATACATAGCTTATTTAGAAAAACTTAAAATAAAATAGTCTTAGTTCAAAAGCATATTTAAATTTAAGAAAGAGAGATTTTCCCTATATTTATTAACTCATATTTACTACACTTAATAGGAAATCCTTGACCTTTTAGAAGGATGCAACATCGGTTCTGAGTCGGCAAGATGCAGCAAACTTTTATCAGTCTCATATTATTACTCTTACTATGGGCCTTTTTTAGAAGGCTGCAACATCGGCTGTGAGCCGGCAAGATGCATCAAACTTTTATCAGCCCGCAGTTTATAATTATTATTCATTTTTTTCATTTTTTTACTTTATATTACCATGATATAGAGAAAATTTTGTTTTAAAAAAATTTAAGTATAAATTTGAACTAAAATTATTGATATCGACTATGCTTCAAAAATTGTTGACTTAAGTTTAATTTTCAAAAATAGCACGTATTATTAGTCTGGTGAAGCTTATGGGAGAAAAAGCCACAAATTACACACGTGAGCTCTTAAGATTTCCAACTAATCCTTGTTTAACATCCAACTTATAATTAACTCTATCATTTTTCGTTCTTCGCAAACCGCGAATGCTTAGTCTAAAAGTTAAGGAACAAGCTAGAGCTCAACATGCTCGATCGAGTCAAAATTTACTCTTATTCTACCCAGCAGGAAAGTCAAAATTATGACAAAACACTTATTTTATTTTTAAAATTTTTAAAATTTTTTCATTTTTTTGAAATTTTGGTGGTAAAAACGGGATTACGTGAAAACAATGACTGCAGGCACAATCAAATCGAAGATCCCCCATACTAGAATTAAACATTGTCCTCAATGTTTTAAGAAGGGTCTCTACGTAAATCCTAAGCCATTTATTAAGTATGCTTAAAGATAAACGTTAGTCGATTAGATTAGGATATTGGATTTCCCAAATGAAGCTGAGGATTTGAAGCTCGGATGATCGAAGGACAAAACCGCGAGCACGAGAGGCTTTAAAAATCCGGGAAATCCTGTACATACAATAAAAAACACGAAACATGGAAAAGGAAAGAGGCGAGCCTCATCACAACAAAAACACTTTTTCATTACTACATAACTTAGCATACTACTACTATGATAATATAGGATAAGCATGGGTTGCCACCCACGAAGCGCTTGTTTTAGGTCACTCAGCTTGAACCGATCCCCCCATACTATAATTTGTCAAGGGGGATAGAAATGGAGATGACGAACACCCAAATTAGGAGTGTTGTCTCCATGAATCAGCATCGGGCTTTCAGGAGAAAGCTGTAAAGCTTTCAAGTCCTGATGTGATGAAGAAGGAGGAGATTTCTCCTTATAAGTAAGAACACCGTGATTGAAAACTTTGTCTTCATTTTTAGATGAAAATGGAAGTAAAGTATCAATCACGGGAGAAAGAGGAGCAAGAAATCTTGTGGATTCGACTTCAATGCATATCCCCGGATCGTAAATCTTGTTTCTATCTCCGGAAGGAGAAGAAACATCAAGATCGAATCCGAGATCATTAGAAGGAATGAAGTCAAAATCCAATTGAAGGGCGGGATGGGTGGGCAAAATATTAGGCACATCCATGGGGATGCCTTCCACCACATTAATGGTTGAATCTCCCAAATCGGGATAATCAACATGAAATCAATCAAACTCGGGAAGGGAAGTAGAATTATTGTCATCTTCTGAGTCGAAATCATCACTCTCAATACCCAGTGGTATTGAGTCATCCAGACCGGGAAATATATCGATCTCTTCCCTAAGAGAGTCGCTGTCCTCCATGGGGATAGAAAATGTGGGAAGAGACTCGATGATCGTATTTGGAATAGCATGAAAATCTTCCGGTGGCCGAAGAGAAGAGTTATCGTAAAGCAAACTCTCCAAAAACAAAATATCACCCTCCGGATCAAGGTCGATATTATTAATTCCCGGTGAAATTGATTGGAGACGAGTGAGTTTACTGGCGAACTCATCGAGAAGAAAATCAATCTTGGGAGGAGAAGCCATCAAAGTAACACAATTGACTAATGATTCAAGAAGATAAGACTTGGCATTAAAACGAACATCTTTCGGCGTAGAATCGAGGTCTTCATTATGAATCGGATTAAACTCACTAGAAATGGTTTCCTCGTCAAGATCAAAAAGAGGGCTCGAATAAGTTTTAAAACTCATTTCGTGAATAACCTCCTCATGACTTGACTCGTCATCACTAGAGGAAGAATCATCGAAGAGAGGATTGGAAAACGTTGAAAAATTTGTCATTTGAGAATCATCACAATCATGCACATCACATTCACGTTCATCCTCGGACTCACTTGGGTTTTGGACAAGGCCCTCAACACTAGACTTTATGAATTCATCCGATTCCGTCTCCAGAATAGTGTCAAGATGCTCATCCTCCATTATGAAGGAGTCCGTTTTTAGTGAATCGGGTGTGATTGCGGTAGAACATGTCATGAGATATTCTTGTGTTGCAAAAGAATACTCATCGTCGACATCATCATAAGATGAGGTAGGCAAATTCCAACTTGGAGTATTAATAAATTCTGCCAACTCCTCATTTATGCTTTGCAAATCTTGAAGAAGTTTGTTAAGCAATTCTTGTACCTCCTCGGATTGATGTTGCTTTTCTTTACAAACATGTTTAATTTCGAGAAATTTATACCAAGATTGCATTAAAACCTTCGGTGTTTCCCTAAAAGAAATACGATTAATTTTCTTTAGAAAGTTTTCTATCGATTTCATTAGGTCTTCACGGGCTTGCAAAGCTTCCATGCTCATTTCTTGAGGAGGTTGATGAATGACGGGAAACTGCGGGGGTTCAATTTGGTCAAAACCAGAATAATTAGAATCATAACACGGATTAGGTTCGTAATAATTCATCGGTTGACATTGAAAAGTCATATGAGGACCCCCGCAATTTGCACAATAAGGCTCATCGAAGATCAATTGATCACATTGACAAGTCTCATGCGGGCCCCCACAGCGGGTACAACAAATATATTGTTGTTGAAAACTCGGTGAAGTTTGTGGGAACTCATCATAGTTTTGATCGTAACACGGTTCCGGATTAGAGATAATCGGAACTTGCGGTGTACAATAGTGACCATAATGAGCATCGATCCCGCAAAATTCACACAAGATGGGTTGAGAGTGTGTGGGGTGGTGAGAGAAATTTGGAGATTCGTTAAAAGAGTACGGAGTTGAAAAATCGATTGGATGTTCACCTCCATAAGTACAAATTTTAGAAATTCCATTGATAAAATGACAACCGCATTCTTGGCACATATACGAATAACAATAAAATTCATCCGACGGTTATCCACACTCCGCACACTCAAATGGTAAATATGACTCCATGAGATTTAAACAATTAAGAGGGTTGAAGAAAATGAGAATTAAATGGCAAAGAGGTTAAAGGAGATTATTTTTGGTTTTTCAATAATTAATTAACAATTTATGTTAATTAGACCGAAGAACTTAAACCAATAATCAACTTGCTTCACGGTAGCTCTTTAAAAGAAAAACGCACAAAGGAGCGGAGGAGCGGGAAAGCGCGAAGCTATTAAAAACCTTCTCTTTTTGGGTCGTAGTTCCTCGAAACAACCCTCCTTATACCTTTCTTGGAGTTTGTTAAGCTTTTAAAGGTGAGCCGTACTTGACAAGTGACACAAAGGCAAGTTTTAAATCTTTGAATTGAGAACTTATTTGGTATTGTTAATTAATTGGTATTCACAAAATTGGAAAAGTAAAATATTTTTGGATTTTTTATAAAAATATTCACAAAATCAAACACTAATCTTCAAACGTAACGATAATCGTTTCACAGCCTCCCCGGCAACGGCGCCAAAAATTGATAACCTTTGAAACCAATCCTTTTTGTATATATAAATTATAATAAATATAATAAATATATAAGGATAATTTCCAGATTATAATTCAATTATAGTATGATAAGTATTCCGAAAGATTCAAATCAATTGCTTTTGACTAAAGCAATATCAAAAATCCCCCGGGTCGTTCTCCCAACGAGGTGCGAATTAAAAATCAAGAACATTCGTGATCGCGCGTTTGAATGGTTAAAGATTTTTGGGTTGGATTCCTAATTCTACAATTGATAATCAAAGACAAGTAAATAAGACCCTAAAACGAAAGCAATTAATGAATTAAACCTAAAAACGAGAACGGGGTTCGGAACCCGTTCTTTAAAAAATGAAATTTTGAAATTTTAACCCTACGGATGTAAAACTATTTTTCCTAAGTGCAAAATGATAAAAGAAAATTAAAAAAAAGAATTTTATTTTTTTGACTTTTTAATAATTTATAATGAATTAAAAACAGTTTTGAAAAGAAAAATTGATAAAAAATACTAACCAATTTTTGAAAATTCTGAAAAAATGCAGAAAATTAGTTTAAGCTATGCTAGATTCGAGAAAAATAAGAGTTTGGAAAATAAGCTTAAAAATAAGCTAGAAATAAGCAAAAGTTGGCTGAAAAACAACTAGGAAAAAATGAGTATAAGAATTAAAAGGTGAGCAGGGCTAACAGATAGCCCTACTGGTGCCGTTGGTTAAGTGTGTGTGAGTATGGGACGTGTATGTGTAAAAGGGGAGGTCCAGGGTTCGAATCCTTCGCCTCTCTTTTTGGAAAATATTTTTTTTTAATTTTTCTTTTTGCAAAACTATAAAACAGACCAAAATTAGCAAGATTAACAAAGTGATTTTTTATGAAACTGAAAAATAAGCTTAGAAATAAGCAAAGAAAAACTAACAGACTTGGCTTTTTTTACTAAATCCTAAAGGCTTAACCTGTTAGGCAACTTAAGACAAAATAAGCAAGAGCAAAACTAAAATAAGCAAAAATAAGTAAGCTACTAATCCTAATAAGCAAACATAAACAAAAATAAGCTAAGATAAAATAGACAGATAAGCTAAAATGGCAGATAAGCAAATGGCAAAAACTGTCAAAACCAACAACCTAGGTACCACTTTTGGGGCTTATTTTTAAGCACCTCAGAGGGAACCTTATGGCTTAAGGCTTATACTAGCTTAAAGCGTGGCTTAAAGACTCTCTAAAACAGCAGAGAAAACAAAGTTTGAACATTAAATAAGCTAGGAAAATGGCTTGTGAAAAGTGGCTTCTCCACTCAGCATACACTGAAAAGGGTTTTTCAGTTTTGAAGAGGCTAAGTGCAAGCCTCAAAATAAGCTAGCAAAATAAGCTGAAATTGAAAAATTAGTAAAAACATATGAAAATTGACCACTAATTTGCTAGTGCTTGAAGATTTAGACCCTAAAAACTATTTTAACTCACTGAAAATTGTAAATGAAAAATGAACTTTTTAGACTAAAAGTGACTTTAGCAAAACTTTGACAGATTTGGCTAACACAAAACAAGACTAAAAATACTTTTATCCTACTGTAATTGACACTTAAAAAGACACTAAAACAAGGTTTTAAAAGCTAAATTTAAAGGCTTGTCAAATAAGGACTTGTGAGGCTGTTTTGTCTACACAACTTAAAAGTCCTTTTTAGACAAAACATAAAACAAGTTTTAAGACTTGAAAACTTTAGAGGACAGCTTAAAAACAACTCAAGAGGACTTGTGCAAGTTTGCTAAGTGACCCAGTTGGTTTAAAACCTCATTTGACCCATTTTAACCCTTGACCCAAACACCCCTTTAATTTTTCAAAGTCAATTTTAAAACAGATTCACAAAGATTTAAACAAGGAAATTTGAAAACAGATAAAAAGCAAAAAAAACAACAAGGCCAAGCAAACATGGCACCAGAACAAGCTTCTACTCACACAGAACTATGCTGAATTTCTTATAAGTAATATAAAAACAGCAAAAATGGGTAACTATAGAGACAAATAAAAAAAGGACAACAAAACAAGAACCTTATGATCAATAGGGGACTTAAACAAACAGACAAAATTTGAACAACTAAGAGCAAGTATCAACAATAAAAGCGAGTTGGACTGAAATTAAAGATAAAGTCAAAGAATGATAATCTTTTAAAAAGGCTAATTTTTAAGGAACAAACACTTACACAGTCTTTTGACCGTATTTTAAATAAAACACAAGTTAACCTAAAGGAATTTAAACTACTGCATTAAGACACCAAAAGGACTCTAAAACAAGACTCAGAAGCTGGTTTTGAAAACTAATTGAAATAAGCACTATCAAAACTGTTTGTCACCAACAGTTTTGAACAAAAGTAAAAAAAACTTAAAAAATACCTTAAAGACTTAAAAACTTAGAAAAATTGATTAAATACACCTTAAAAAGGTCTGGCAAAGATGGCCAAATGACCCACTTGGTTTTTTACACAAATTGACCCACTTTACCCTACTATCCCAAACACCCCATGAAAGTTATGAAAACTCTTTATAAACCTTTCATAAAGTCTGTTTCACAAGAAGGATAGTAATAAACTACCCCTAGATAATAACTAAGACTCATAACCATAACCAAGAAAGATTTATCGAACATTTGAGGACACAAAAAAGGCTAGAACTCAAGAACGTTTCAAGGGGAATATTTAAGGACAAATTTTTTTCTTTGGATAAACCAATTTTTCATTACTCTCAAAAACAATAAAGAGTTTTACACAAGTTCTAACTAAACAATCAGATCTCGAATTTCTACACAATTACATAAAAGAAACATAAACACATTAATAATCAAAATTATCCTACTCCTACACACTTTTTTTTTATCTTCTGTCTTCATCTTCTGTATAAATCTGTCTAGAGTCATTTGGTGCTTTTGCTGACATTTCTTTAGTGAGGAAAAGCCACAACCTCTAATCTTGAACCCATCCAATCACTACTTGGCCCTTCAACCAATTAATTCCCACAACCCATCATTTCTTTATCTAGTCTCTCTTGGTGAGAATGTACCCTTGAATTGCACATGGGAGGAGAGGCTAGGGATTGCCAGCGTGGTTTTGTGGTTTTGTGAGGTGGGGTAAGGGTGAGGGTGATGTTTTGGAGTGGAGTGAAGGTTTTGGACTCTTATTGCAGGTTAAAACACACAAAACGTGTGAAGGGGATAACCAGGATAACTCTAAGGCTGGACAAAATTGAGATTTGTCTGTTAATCTGTTAGATTAAAATTTTGGTGTTTTGGCAAACTTAAGGGTCCCTGAACCTATATATGTCTATCTGTGCATGATTCGTCCTATCGTTTTTTTAGGATGCGATTCTTCATACATTTTGGTCCCAGGAAGTTAGGTGGTGGTTTGCTCTCTATCTTAGTCCTCAAGGACTAACAATGTTAATCCTTGAAGGACTAACGGTGTAAGGGGATAAAGGGTTTTGGGTTAACTGAGTAAGGGTGTTAATAGTTGAAAAGGTTGGGCCGGTTTGTGTATTTGGGCCAGTGGGTTTAAATAAAAGAGTGGTAATTGGGACTATATTTAATGTTGGAGGGCTTTTTGATATAGTATATAAATACTAAATTGGGATACCCCGGTTCGCATTAACTCGGGTACGGGTTGACCATCTATAACTAATATTTTACTCGTATTTTTTAATTTGTTGAGAGTTTTTTTGGGTTATTTTAAAGATATATTTGTTATTAAAAATTTTTATTGGCATTTTTTTTTATATTTTTATTATTCAGGAATCATTAGTTTGTTTTTTTATAAAAAAATGGTTTTAAACAACTTTTTTTGTGTCGATGTTCCTTAATATATATCTTGTGCTGTTGATACTTGAAGTAACAACGTGCCACCCGGAGCCCATATTACTCCGCTGCGACCCAATTTTGGTGGGGGTGTTACATAGTGACCGCCCAAATTCTTCAGAGCAAACAACTTAATACTACTACTAAACTACTGCTTCCAAGTTTCCAGATCATGAGTAGTATAGTTTTTTTTCTTATTTTTTTTTTCTTCTCTCATGGATCCTTTGAAACAAGGCCGTTGAATGCATAAGACATCATATATCCACCTTATATCCTGTCCGTTCCCCGATTCTTTTTTCAATTGTCTCCATTGCATCAACACACACACAGCGTCCAAGAACACCCATCTTTTGAAGCATCGCAGTATACATAGAAATCTTCACTCCTTCCTTCCGGGGTAAAGCCAGAATTGTGAGCACTACACAAACTTTTCATCTTCTTCAACTTCTTCTTCTGCTTCAAAAATGGAAATCCAGCTGTCTTGTTTGTCACCCCACTCAAGACTTTGACCTATCTTTGTGATGAGCTTTGGACATATGGTATAGGGGGCGATCTTTGAATAACCCTTCAAACATATGAATCGCCGATAATACCCACATAGAGACCTACAAACTGACGAATCCCTCCGTTGGTGTTTTAGGAGTATGCCCAAATCGTATAAGAAAAACGGATTCATCCAATTGGCATTGGATCTTCTTAACGAGAATGCCCTTTATGTATTAACCACTGACCGAGGAACTTGTAACTTTGGGAATCCCCAAAAATCCCCACTCCACATGGCTTATCGGTTATGATTCGCATGTCGACTTTGAGAGACACTTTGATCTTGATCAAACTTTTATACATCCTCCACCTTCCTTCTTATTTCATTTCGTGCCTGGCTTTATTTTAGCGAGGTCTCTATTTTAGCTTAGTCTTTATCGTACACTATATCAGAGTCGAATCACCCGACATACCTGTATATAGATCTGTCAGCAAAGCACACACAAACAATAAGCTTATTTCGGTCATTCTTCTAAGAAATTTGCGCGTATTTAGTTCATTATCTTCTTACGAGAGGGTCGTGTTTAAACATTAAGGATAACTGGTACATAGCGATAGTAAAGTACAAAGCACTACATTACCAATTCTTAGAACAAACACTTCTCTAGATTGGGATTAACAATCGAAAATTGAGGACACATTTATAGAAAACATTGAGAAGAATACATGTCTGTCTATTAATAGGTCTGATTACACAATGTGTACGTTACACACACACACACACCAAAGCAGGCGCTCGTTGGTGGTTGTGTTCGGTCGCAAAATCACACCAGTCCGAAGACCGACGCTAGTAACATCATGGCTTCTTCAGATACCCGGCACTAGACCGGTCATGCGGGGTTATATCAAGAAGTAACCTCTATCTCCAGGTTTGAATTTCCTATAAAACTTTGAAGATGTTTGTAAGTAAACATTTAATCTGATCTTGAATGGTTAAACCGATAGCATAGACGAGATGGCGCACTACCTCATGTTCACGTGATTCTTCATGACACATGCATCTGAATTTTTCAAACACACAAGACATGTACTATGATTTAATTTTAGCGAATGGCTTATTGGTTTCTTTTTGATTTGCGAGTGTAGGGCGACAATCGATTCTGAAGCATTCTTTCGTGATGTCTTGCCCCCCTTCCTCCTAGAACCCTTAATTGGGATAAAAACCTGACCTCTTTAGTTCTGATCTTCCTGCGGATAATAGTTAAAAGAGGGTGGGAAATGAATGAACACACTTTTGCGCGATCCTATCAACACGAGATGAACGTACAACTCCCATATCGTTTAGCAGACGAAAATAATTGTGGAGATTTCCGGGGTTTTCCCGTGTCGATTCAAAAACGCGAAGCAAAAACGCAAATTAACAAAACGCACTATTAAAACGCGTAAAAATTAAGTGATCGGTCAAGGTGATCGTAAACTAATAACTGATACACTCGATCACATAGGAAGCAGCTAAAATAGCGCTAGCCATATATAACACTTTCACACAGTAAGTTCTAAATATTCCTGAACGTCTCTAGTAACCAGCGGACCGATGACTCGTTTTTCGACTGTATTTATAAGCGGTGGTTAACTTTCCGAGTAAACCGTCAGATTTCTTCAAACGTAACGTATAAAATTCACTGATAGTATGATCGGTCACCAGTTAAAATATTAGGACCATTGAAAATATTACGGAGGATAGTGTTGATTATGGCACATCCGTAACGATCCCATCTTCTTCTGACGTAAAATAGAACTTAGCAAGCGCGGCTGCTCTTTCTTCTCTCTGGGATTCTGTCTTAGCATCGCTTGCTCAGCTGCTCTTCTTTAAGGGAAGATAGAGGGGTGCTTTTATTTGTTAAAAAAAAGGCATTTTTGTACGTTGTTTTTCCGTTTTTGTAGGTTTTGGTACTTTTTTATACTTTCCAATACATTTCATTTTTCTACGTACCAACACGTATAATAACGTCGGATAAAAACGGATAAAAACGAAAAAAAATACCAAACAGATAAAAAAATAAAATAATAATAATATTAATAATATGAAAAAACAAAAAAACGGCCAATGGTAATAATAATAATATTAATAATAATAAAAATAATAAATAATAAAAAAATAAAAAATAAAAAAATAAAAAATAATAAAATAATAAAAAAATAAAAATAATAAAAAAATCAAAAATAAATTAAAATAAAAAATAAAATATTTTCAAAATACATCCATGTGGTTTGCACTGCAAAATACATCATTTGTCAAAAGATAACGAAAAAATATTTGCACCGTTCGTCCTAAGGGATGTAGACTTAGTGAACAAACATAATCGTTTCGAGTGGAAACAATTCCCATCAGAGTCATTAGTGTCGATTAAGTTCCCCCACCTGGTGACAATTCTTTTGAAAGTGTTCAAAGTCCATAGTTTCAATGGAACACCTTCAATTTCTACCCACACAATGCGACCATCAGGATTGATATCGAAAGAAGCTTGGCGAATTTCCGAGAACCAAGAGCTAACTCCCACATTATCGCGGAATGCCTCTTTCGATTTCACAGAGGAAAATTCTAAGAGAACCCACAATTCCCCTAAGTAACTTACATTCAAGTCCACGAAACCTTCGTTCATAAGAGCGTTCTTGAGATTGGTAAGGGACGCAAATTCTTTAATCCTACCCATTAAGGATGAAGATAAGTCTTTGGAGAGCGCACAATCTTCGTCAAGAACAATGGCAGGGGAGTCATGATCAACCGACTTATGATTTTTTACCGCATTAACATATGAATTAGAACTCCCAGAATCCCCACTATTAGGACGAGGCGAATTAGCAACCTTCTTATGATCTGCCCCTTGACCCTTGTTCAAAGTAGCTCTTTGAAATCTTGCCTTATTAGCGTGAAGCTTGAATTGACCCACCCAAATTGTGCATAAATTGTTCACCAAGCGATCAACATTAAACACGTTGATAAAACGAACAAAACCAAAACGTTTACCTTCTTTCGTCCTTTTCCGAGGGATAAACGAATCAACAACATGTCCGTATTGTTTACATGATTGAAATAGCTCTTTTGCAGAAAAATTTTCCAGAAAATTTGTAACATAAATGGAGATAGAAATACGATTAACGTCGTCCTCTTTGGATCTACGACTCCCCATTAGAATCTTTGGATTGAAGGGAGATCAAGATAAAAAAGAGATTGAAAAGAAAAACAGACCAGGGTTTCAATGACAGCGAGATTAAACGGAAACGGAGTCTAATTGATTTAAAGAGGAGAATAACAAATCTAAATTACAAAAACCCAAGATGAGAAACCCGCCTAACACGCTCGATATGAGATTAATCAATCAATGATTAATCCCAATTTCAGGGGTTATAATAGGATTCAAACAAAAGGGAAGAAGGAATTTAGATTGTTAATTTGTGGAGTTTGAAAGTCATAATAATACATTTGGGATGTGTCATTAACATCCTTCTACCTCACAAAACCTTGTATCCTTAACAGTATAACATAGTTTCTTTTCAATTTTTGTTTCGTATTTTTTGACAATTTAATATTTTTACATATCAAACTTTATAAATTTTGTTTCGCGCTTTTTGTTTCAAGTTTTATAACACAAACAAAATTATAAAAACTAAAAAAAACCCGAAAAAATTATGAGGGTATTGGAAATATTTTAAGGGCGTACAAATAACCACTCCCGATACATTTGGACAAAAGTATAAAAGATCTTTCATTTTGGCTTTGTGAGTTCACACACTATCAAGATTCACATCATTTAAAAAAAATAATTTTTTTTTTGCAAACCTTATAACCCTTCATTTTATTACCTCTCATCAGATTCATTTTTGTCCCATCAAATTTCCGAAAAAAGGAATCTAAAAAGATTTTCATCACCGTATCAAATGAGTAATCCTGTAGTTTGAAATATGTGTCTTTATTTTTCTCTTGTAATAATGGTTTTTGATTGTTTAGTTTATTTTTATTTTTTTAACGGCCAAGCTTTTATAACAAACCTCACAAAAGAGGAAGAGAACTACAAAAAATAGCAAATCAACAAGAAGAAAATCTGCGAAAAGAAAGAATACAAGTTATACCACACAAAACCTAAACAACCCCCAAAAAGAAAAACTAACGAGCTACATAACTCGTAGTAAGATAGAAAACGGATTAGACTTACAAGTGATCCAATCTATTGAACTCTTAATTCCTCTGCTGGAAATCCAAAGCAATGAAAGAAGTTGGGCTTGAGTAAAGATGTCTTCATTATGGATCGAGCTTAGAGACACCAAATCCGCGTGAACAAATCTATTTCGCCATGACCAAATCTCCATAATAAAGATGTATAGCGAAGCTTGATAGATTTTACAATGATCTTTAGAGATTGGAGGAGAAAAATCCAACACGTCTGATATCGAAGACATATTAGGGGGTTGATTAATACGCCACCATTTTTAGAATTTACTCCATAGCTGTGAGACAACCAAAAAAGATAATATGATGTGATGTAAAGATTCCTCCTCAATGCCACACAAAGGACAAACAGAAGATGAGATGGTTAAGCCCCGGAGAAGTAGATTGGCATGGGTAGGAAGCCTATCATTCATTGCTCTCCAAATGCAAATATTCACTTTTTTTAGACAAACTGGTTCCAATCTACCTTATATGACATGACATTGGAGCCTAGAATAGCAATATCAATAAGCTTAGAAAGATTATTAACCGTGAATTTACCATTTAGGTTAAGTTTCCATCTCCAGCCATCTTGTTGCTCCAAAGAAGGAACAAGATTCCCAATGAGGCGAGATAGCTCACTAACTTCATCTAAAGTCCTACCACGTGGGCTCGAACACCACTCCCAATGGCCACCCCAAACACCATTTAACACGATCCATCTCTCATTTACTCGACAATGTTTATTAGACTCGAGAGCATAAAGGCGCGGAAAACAAGAACTTAACGTTTGACCAGAATAGGTCCAAATATCATTCCAAAATGAAGTTTCGCCTCCACATTTTCACATCCCTTAAAAAAGAAAGACGAAAAGGAACACCAATAGTACCATAGCCACATGATGAGGTGTCATTTTATACACTATTTTTGGGGTCATTTAACCCCTTAAATCATGGAAATATGCCCAGATTACGTGCTTAATCGTTTGTTTTCAGGTTTTTAGCACTTAGATGGCTTTTAGAGGAAATACACGTGACTTGGGCTCATTTGGAGAAGAAACGGATAAGATTACGGACCTACACCAAATCTCATGAAGATATATGCAAACAGTGGTTGGAGACGGCGTCGCAATCATAAAGCGACGCCATCGTGATCTATATAGTGACGGCGTCAGGAATATCGGGACGGCATCAGGACGTGGCCGACCTAAAGAAACCCTAGAAGATTTTGTGTCACGAGATTGAGAAGATCATTTCACTTGCGAGCGAAGTACTAGATATTGTTTTGGTCATAACTCCTTCATATGAACTCGGATTTTGACGATTTAACAGCCCACGCGATCGCAGAGAGAAAATCTACAACTACGTGAAAACTGACATTGCAATGGCGTCGCGAATTTTGGTGACGGCGTCGGGAAGGTCAGTTTAGGGTTTGCCTATAAATACACCCTCATAACTTTGTTTTTATCAAGCCCTAAACCCTAGGGCCGACTAAAGGGTTTGGGTAGGTGTTTTTCTAGCAACTTAGAGAGTCTAATTCAATCCATAAACATCTTATAATGGTTTGATTATCACTTATTTCTTAAATCATGTCTTCAATTCCTTTTGTTGATTATGATTTCTATTGTTTGAGTATGGTTGGCTAATTTATCTAGTATTTATTTGGGTATGCATGAACCTTGTCATTGATTGATTATATCTTGTTGTTTGTGACATATTCAATGAGTATAATTGATTATAGTTTATAATTCTTGTTTCTTATTGCTTCTTGTTGATGAATATGCGCGTTAGGCTCTAGAAAACCAGCTTTTGTCTGTATTGTTGTTGACATGTCCAAGGAAACATGAGTGTGTAAAAAGGATACCATGGGTAACAGTTTTCATACTACCTTGCCCCTTATATGGTTGATCTCTCTTAAGATATTTTAATTGCATGTAATATACTCTTAGGGGCCTTGTAATAGTCTTCATACTACCTTACTTGTACATTGCCCTAACGGAATATTACATAGATGATAGGTTCGTGTAATCCGTTAAGAAATACTTACATATTACATCTTAAGTGTGACAAAGCAATAGGTAGAATTGGATAGCTAGCAAGGAGTAGTGCATCCCAGGTGAATACGTTTCATTGTATAATTGTTATTTAGTTTATTAGTAATTAATTAGCTTAAAACCAAAACCTCTCTAAAACTAGAATTTACTTGCTTTCATTAAATATAAAAACACAAAAAGAATCTTTCTTCAATGCTTGGACCTTAGTGAACATTCGATCCGGCCTTCACAGTGCTATTCCCCTAGAGAACGATAACAACCCCCGAGCCTTGGCTATACTACACTACAACGGTTAGGTACACTGCCTAAGGAGTTGTAAAACTTCGTGTAAAAGTCCTACGACTACCGCATCAAGTTCTTGGCACCGCTGCCAGGGAATAGCGTAGTTTTTAGATTCTATCTAGCTTAGGTCTACTCACAAGATTCCTATCAAATGAGATTTAATTTCTTGTCAATTAGCTTTCTTTTAGTCTATCTCTTCTTTGTGTAGTTGTTCGTAAATATGTCATTCGTCACCATGGCAGATGAAATCACACTTGAGTCGTTAACGGAAGAACAATTTGAGTGCTTCATAGAATATTAACATGAAAATTATCCGGAAGATTTTAAAAACGACTTAGAGAATCTTGAGGAAATATATAAAATGATGAATGGTGGAGTAGAATATCCTCGCACACAAAATGCCTCACCTAGTAAAATTAAAGAACCATATGAGCATTCACCTAGGATGTATTCGTATGAACAACCTTCATGTTTAGAATCAACTTTTATTGGTGAGACCCTTAGGAAAAGTGACCAATTGCATCAAAACTTTTAGAAGAGCTCCATAGCATGACCCGTAAGTTAGATGACATGATAGAATTGCCTAAGTCACAACCTAAGAGAACATATAACGAGGATTTAGAATGTAAGATAGTTATGGTTAAGATTCCTAAGAGCATGGCATGGTTAGATGATGAGCCCATAGGTGATCTAGATACGATGGAGGATAAGGCGAAAAATCCAAGCCCACAAAGTACCCCATAGGTCCTCCCATCATTTGAGGTATACACACCGCCCGTGACTCACCCAGAAGATATAGAAAAGACTATAGGAATCCTAATGGAGGTAGAACCTTTAGACCACATAAAACTAGAGGATCTAGTCTTAAATACAATACTCATGACCTCTTTCTTAGTTCTAAGGGATTTCCTAGTGTTGATGAACCGGAGCCTCAACTTTTACCCAATTTTTCACCCTTAGATGTAAATCTAGGAGACAAAAGAGGAACCGACCCACCCATCAACCCATATAGTCTGGGTAGTTTTAGGATGAAGGTAGTAAAACCCTTGACCATTCATACACCGCCTTCACCCCACGTGGCATACCTCCATCACGATATCTTAACGCATAATCTTTCTCCACTACAAGCATTGAAAGAAAATTAGGAGTTTTTCGATTCCACATCCGGCATTACAAATGGAACAAACAATGAAATCAATATCCATTCCACGACGAAGATATTAAAACGCTTGGAGCGCGTTAGATTTGGACATTCCAACTTTATATAACCTTGATTGGCACGGATTTTTAACCCACCTATCGGCCAAACTAAATCCTGAAAACCGATTCCCATCAATCTCCTTTCGAATAGAAGCCACCGAAAAGACCCATCACTCTCTAACGTCCAAACGTAACGATCTTCGTAAGGCACTCGAGTCGTAGTCATCCATTCCGAACACTCAGATCCAAAGGAGTTAAGTGGCATCTCTTCAATTCACTTCTCGCTTTTCTTCGAAAATGATTTATCTAAAACTTGACGATTCAATTTGAACTAACATAGCATTTCTAATTCAACTCAATAGCAAAATACGTGGGAACAACTCTTTAATGACATCGCCTTCATACCATTTGTCGACCTAGAACCGCGTGTTCTCCCCATTCCCCAGCTTCAATCGGATGTAATCTGCAACATTAATACCCCGACTTTGTAACACCCTTACTTCGTGAACTATCGATGTCTAGCAGGTTCGAACTCCACCAAAACATCCTTGTTTTAAAATGCCTGTCGTCCCCATAAATAGCCTTAATCCTTTAGTCCATAAGAAACATTACTAAGAATAGAAAAACCGCCAAACCACTTGAGCAGGAAGACCTCTATAAGGGCAAACAAGCTTGATACCCCTAAACCCCCTTTATCCTTCGAGTAAGACCTTTGATCCACTTTACCCAGAAGCTTTGTTACTCTTCGATCCTGCCATTAAAGAACCGACTACGAATAGATTCGAAGAGATTAAGAATACTCAGGGAACCTTAAAAATGGACATATGGAAGATTGGCATAGGTCCTAACACGGACAAAAGAAGATGGTCCCTGCATCGATTGAAAGGAGTTTTCTCTTCCAACGGACCCGGAGACTTTCAACGCCGCAATCCCACACAGCCCTTTTTAACCGTCCTCTTTCGAAATCATGCGTTCCAATATCCCTTTCTGATCACTTCGACAAGAGACAGGAAAAGGGGTATCAATACACGCTCGATTCACTGATGGTTTATCGAACCTACCCCGAAAATGTTCAAAGAATTCACGCTTCACCTGAACCGGGTCATCGACCCACGTCCCATTCACCATAATACCCCGAATATTAGATTGATTGCGCTTCTTGTTTAGCATACCATGAAAAAACTTCACATTTTCATCTCCCTCGATTGCCCATTTATCTGCTATTTGAGTCCATTTCCGAAGCTTGAATATTATTTACCTATGAATCTTGTTAGAAACACCTTACGTTTATGGACCACCTCATTCGAGCAATCTCCCTTATCAATAACCTCATCACAAGACCGCAACTCCTCTTTAAGGAAATAGATCTCACCTCGTGAATTCGACCTATGAATAAGAGCCAGCGTCTCGAATACTCTTTAAAAATTTAAGTTTACCCATGAAGTTTCGATGGCATTTTTCTTGTTAACAGGAGCACGTTCCCAAGATTCCCTAACCAACTTGTTCCCCCCCCAAAACCCCCATCCAACTTCCAGCTAGTATAACGATAGAATCGAAAGGGAATAGGACCGTAATCATACCGACCCTTCACGTAATATATAAATAGGACGATGTCTGAAATAAACCTGCTCAAGGTAATAGTGCAGTGATATTAGGACACATGCTCAACAAATTTCGGAAACAAAAATCGATCCAATTTACTAATTTAGAAGCAGATTTTGATACACCAGATAAGCACTTCCACCTACAGGAACGACATCAAGACCCGCGTCGGTATATGAATGAATTATAAATCTCAGCGTCGTGAGCATTAAAATTCGAACCATATATGTCTGATTTATATCTCACCTCATTAAAGTCGCCCATCATAACAAGTTTATCAACCCATTGATTCGACACATGAGCCAAATAATCCCATAACATACGCTTTCTTTAGCCTCTGAGGCGCGTATCAACCACTATCACATAAGATCAATCCCTGATTATCAACCACAACACCCTCTACAATGACAAAAATTCCGATCTTCGTAAAGCTACTCCTCCGAAAAGAATTAGGATCCCAAATGCACAAGATCCCTCCCGAGTTACCAACGGAATCACTATGCACATAATCAAAAATAGAATTACCCCAGCAAGACCTCACACTACTTAGATCAATAGACCCCATCTTAGTTTCTTGAAGACCAACAAAATTCACTTTATTTTTAACACACAACTCCTTTACGCAATCTTTTTTTGCCTTTTGGGCGAGGCCTTGAACATTTAAAGACATAAAATTCATCGATTAACCCCAAATTCTCCTTGGGATTCAATGATCTCAGTGATATCCTTGATGCACCCATCCATGTTATAACCCATAGTGTGGCCCACCTTCACAACTTCCTCTATAAGATTTAAAATAGAACCTCCCGTTCGCGGCAGAACAGAGTACTTAGAGTGACCCGAACGCTTTGATTCAGAATTTTTGTTTACCGACTCAGAATTATCCCACCTTCGTCCAGTAACAAACGAATTATCATCTCTCTACATATTATCTCCGTAGTCCCTTCATGTCAAGAATAACATTATACCTCATTCAAACCCTCCTCCGGATGAAACCGGCAGAATGAACAAACTATGATCTTCTTCAGTAACCTTTCGTGCAACTCGTAAGCTAAAAAAATAAAAACTAGAAACAAAAATGCCCAAGACTTTGATTATTTCACATTTATCAGTTAATTGGGGCCTTGATTAATCGGATTTCTAAAGACGGAGGCAAAAACATGTGACTAACTTTATATATATACAAAGTCATAGAAAATCCGGGGCCTTAAAAAATTGGGGGCCTAAAGCCCTAGCTTTACTTGCTTTACCCTTGAGCCACCACTGCATTTGGAATTGTTTGGCCCTGAGCTTTATTGATAGTCATCGCAACGTTGAAAGGAAAGAATAGATTAGTAATTAGATGGTGATTACGAGTCAATTTGAGTATACTCATCAGTGTATATACACACTGAGTTTTAGTTAACTTATGAGTGTTACTTGTTGTAAAGGATGTATCATATAATTGACGTTGTTGACGTCTTTAAACGTGCAAGGTAATAGTTTACACTTTCGAGTATATCATATAGTTTTGTCGGGTTGGCAAGTTATTGTCTTGTTGGTTTAGGTTGTGTCTTGTATAAATTTGTTTGCTTCTTTTCCAATGGATAACGTTTCGTAAATTCTGGGACATAGTTGCAATACGTAAATCCACAGCATACAAAAACGCAAAATTATACCACTAAACCCGCAAAATCAAAAGACGCCAAATGTATTCATTTTGTTCATTCTAATGTGTAAACTAACTTATTTGCCAAAATGTTCGTGATGAGACCTGAACCCAAAAATAAACCACATCTTTGGTGGTTATATATTTTCCAATATTGGACTACCGGTAATAAGTAATGTGTTTGCTGTTAATCAATCTCGGGACACTGAATTTTACATGCATTTGAAGCCAAATTTAGTGATACAATTCCACTTGGTTACTATATGACTAATCTTTCACTTGGTCATATGAATACCAAAAATATAAAGTAACAAACATAGTTGCCCGCGCGTTGCTGCGGGGCGGTGTTTCTTTTATTATAGACGTGGGTGTTTTTTTTAAGCATGATTGCCCGCGCGTTGATGCGGGGCGTTAATTTTTTTTATTTTTTTTTTTTGCGGTTTTATTTTTCCGGTCTCATGTTTAATAGTTTTTTTTATATGGGCTTATGTGTTGGGCGTCATATCGTGGATATTTTTTGATCTGAATAAATCTATATTTTTTTTTTCCTATTTTGTGTTGAGCAATATTTTTTATTTTTTATTTTGTGCGGGTTTATTTTTTCGGTCTCATGTTTAATAGTTTTTTTTTATATGGGCTTATGTGTTGGGCGGACGTAATGTCGTGTGTATTTTTTTATCTGAATAAATCTATATATTCTTTTCCTATTTTGTGCTGAGCAATTTTTTTTAACGGGTTTATTTTTTCGGTCTCATGTTTAATAGTTTTTTTTATATGGGCTTATGTGTTGGGCCTCATGGCGCGGATATTTTTTGATCTGAATAAATCAGTAATTTTGTAAAAAAAATTTCTATTTTTTGTCGATCAATTTTTTATTTTTATTTTTTAAGTTGCATACTTATACAAAAAAAAAAAAAGTTAAATGGGCCGGCCCAAAATGGCAGCCCAATGGGCCGGTTACTGTATTATTTTTAAAATTTGTATGTTATGTTAATTTTTTAAATGTTGTTTTTTTGGCTATTTGAGTTTATTTTAATATAATTTTATGAGATTGGGTAAATATGTGTTAAGCAT
>BQNB010072674.1:1187-31472 GCA_026074375.1 Tanacetum coccineum
TCTTTTCCTTTTTAGGCATGGTGAGTTATTGTTTAATGTTACTAAAACGTGGGAAAGTTTGAGTGTGATGTATGTCGAAACAAATTATAAATACCCTCATTCACTTGCGCTATTAAACCTATCTTTCTCCACCATAAATTTACTAGTTTACTCCAACTCCATCTTCTTCATTCCTTTGTGCTTAGGCTCACCCAAGGCCTAGCATGGCAGCCGCAGAAACGTTAGGATGCAGCCAAGGATGACTTGCCGACGACTATGGTCTAGCTGTTAGACCATGCATATATATGCATTGTCTATCGGCAAGTTGTCTTTGGCTACATTCTTCTTTCTGCTTCTCATGCTGGGCTACATATTCTTTTTTGGGTGATTAATTACTTCATGTCATTCGATGTTGTTGTCCATATTCTTGACACACTTGAACCTTTTCAAGTTGTTTTAAGGTTTTGTGATTTTAGCTTTTAAAATCTTGTGAATGCACAGTTGTTAATGCATCTCCACCAATGGATACTTTGTTTCTTGTTCATACATGTACATGGTAAGTAAGTGGCAAGATGATTGGCTTGGTCATAGCAGGTAATTTGGCTAAAATGAGTCATTTTAATACCCCTAAAAAATGGGATGTGAACTTGTGTAGTTGTGTTAGTATGCTAATATTTTTATGTTATTTAGAAAGAAGCAGCCATGTGATAACATTATAACCAAGGTTTTCAAAATTGAGATCTTAATCAGGATCGTTTTTGTCTTTGCAAGATCGAGATCGCAGATCGAATCGAGATCTTACGATCCTACTATAATGTCATTTTCTTAATAGTATTTGTAATATTATATAAATCTACAAATTATTATATATCATAAACACAGAACTATATGAATATTTCACAGAATTGTTGTCAAAAGTTATGCTTATGAAATGTTTAATAAGATTAACATGTTGTTTTTGTGTTGCACGAAACACAACTCATAAATTTTTAGTTTTTTAGTTTGAGGTTCGACAAAAGTAAGATCGGATCGGATTTGATCTTAAAATCCTATGGTCAAGATCGGGATTTTATAAGATCTTAAGCTTGCAAAGATCCTATGTAAGATCCGGATCGTTTTTGCTTTGTAGTATCGTAAAATCGTAAGATCCTAAGATCAGAATCGGGATCTTAACAACCATGATTATAACAATATAATTTCACAAGTAGTCTGTTTATAAAACGTAATTGTCTCTTGTAAACCTACAATCATTGAATCTCTACAAGTGCCACATTTTATATATAGTACTTGCAAAGGTTATATTCAACTATGTTTCACCTTTATTTTACAATATTTAAACATGTAGAATATGATTCACCTTCATGAAAGTACAAAAATGTGACTAATTATAACAATCTAATTTAAGGGTCGTTTAGTCATAAAAAGGTTTGTGACTAACACTTTAAAATGTGTGAGGGCTTAAGTTTAATTTCTGTTAGGTGTAAACAATCTTTAAGTGGTCACGCCAACCTCCTGAAAAGAGAAGGGATTTACATGGTTTGAGTCTGTGTGGAGGTGGGCTCAAACCTCGTGGATTAGTCAGTCAAAAGGTCGAAAACCATGGCTACCGGAAAAAAGTTGTGATTAATTATGTGTTTAAACATATGTGCCAATAAATTATTTGTTTGTGAAAAAGTGTTAGATTGTCACCAAACATTTTTTTTTGATAAGGTATTATGCATAAGATTTAAGCATGTCTCAATCATCTATTAAAAAACCCTTCAAATTTTAAAGGTAAATTTATATACAACTTTAAGGTACATCGTTACACGGCATAAACATTATACTTGTAAATAGTCTTCTTTACATTTTCTAAGGTGCATTGCATAAACAGAACATAATACTTATAACAATATGTTTTTTTTTCCTTCTTTTTTTGCATTTGTAAGGTACATTGTATATACAGGATGATTGCTATAATACAATGATAATTACATATCATCACCATACATAATGAATGCCTTTATTTCAACTAAGAGAGCAACATTGTTGCAGTACCGGGTGAATGCGCTTAGTGAAACCGCGTTCAATGAGTTTGAAAGTTGAGATTTTACCTTAGTCGTTTAGATGTTTATTTTCGTCACGTTAGTGTTTGTTTCTTCACTTTCTTGCTAGTTTTAGGGTAGGTAGTTAATGTTGTTACTTTGGGTTGATAGTCGGTGATGTAAGTTACTTTAATGTAGTGTCATGTCAATTTGGTATAATTCTAGCTTCTCGCTAGTTTTTATGATATCTCAATATATATGTTGCTTTTAAAAAATAATAATTTAGAGCTGCTAAGAAAAGATTTGAAAGTCTTTCAAAGTTTTAATCCATTTGAGCATGAGCCATTTAGCTCATTTGGCCATTCCAATCTTTTTATTAAAAGGATTACATTACACTGATATTAGCCCATTTATAAGTAAATAAGTTGTCATGTAGGAACGAAAATGGGACGGATTTAGAGAAGGGCGGCAACCCCATCTCTAAACCTGATTAGCAAACCATGCTCTGAACCCGTCCGATCCTCAATGGGAATCTTATCGGGGAGTTCCATTTGGGCGAGATGATCCCCCAAACCTAATCCAATCCTTGTTGGGGATTTTATTGGGCGTCTTTATGAGCTCAATACTCAATCAAATACACGTTGTTCTCAGTCTATTATTATTTTTACAAATGTGATTACATGCAATAATATAAAGAATCAAGAACCCACTAATAATATATTAACGAGGCGTTCATACCCGTCCATTGCATCGGGCTTGTTTTTGGGAAAAATCAAATTTTTACTTATGTGAATTCATATCTTGTTATTTAAGCATTCAAAGAGTACAACTTAATCTAACCAAATATATTAAACTTGCATTAAAATAAATTTAATTTTGATCATAATCTCATATTCTCATTTATAGTAAGTTGGCAACTTACAAAAGTCATTGTCTAATCATCTACGCTTATAGATAATGAGTTTGAGCTTTATTAAACTAAATCTACATGAGTGATCATAAATACAAACACCACTTTTATTTTGATTTAGTAATACTAATAACTTATAAGATGTTACGATTGATTCTTTTAATTAATAAGTTTTAACTTGTCTCATTTTCGTTCGTTTTGATGATTCTCTTGGAGACACCATTAGAAAAAGACAACTAACGGCTTATAAAAATCTCATGTGATACAAATTTATGCACAACCAAACAAATTAAACCATGTTTTTGTGAGTAATTGCAAATGAAAGAACATGTAATTCTTTTATAACATAAAAAGTATAAATATAGCATTTTATATCTAAATTTTCTGCCATAAAAAAACTAAAGATTATTGTTCCTATTGAATAAATTAAATCATATCTATTGGTAACCTATGATATCATTTCCACATAAGAATCAAAGAAGGAAAAATGGAAGAATTATAGAGAGAGAAACTAGAGAGAAGTTAGAGAGGTTGGATTATCCAAATGTGTGAAAGATTACAGTGGATTGAACAAAGTGTGTTTACAACCAAATGAACAACCAACCCTTCTCCATTGTGGAGAAGGGGTATTTATACCTAGACCATAAGGCTTGGACGCCTATGGGCTTTCTACGGGCCAGGCTCGGGATTACTTTAGCTTTAGCCCATAACACGTGACCAATTAGCGTACATAAACGAGCCCGTTTACCATTTCTAGCCTTTTTAGGTATTCAATCACAATTAAAACCAAAATCATTGAAAAGTTCAATCAAAGTGTTTGATATAAATATCAAAAGATTTACACTTTGAAAGTTTTTCATCATCACTAAAAGCTCCCCCTTTAACATGTGCATCGTAATCGTAGTACATGCTAAGTGTGGAGTGCATTGAGTCCATTTTATATGATCACATTTCAATACAAATTAGATTAAGTTTAATCACATTTTCTCCCCTTATCCAAAATGTTAATCCCTTGATATTTTAGATATCAATTGATTAAACGTTCGAGGACAAAATGTTACACAATATCTAATAGGAACATTTTAATGCTCCCCTTCAATTATTGAGGGTATATAAGACAGTGCTGAGTACAATAATTTGAAATTTTTTGAATTTACTAATAAATTCTTGAAAATTTTGTACTAAAGCACTCCTTAATATTACCATAAAGTATACACTATATATATACAAATTCACAAATTTGTATTATGTACTAGGTTTGACCTGTTATGATGAGGACATCATATGATAAGTCATATGGTCCTTTCCAGCAGCCGAAGGTCTCCCCCGTACAATCTCCCACCAACGAATTTTTCTAGGCACCTTATTAACCTTCTGTTCCTGAGTTGTCGATCAATAGCCTGGATTATAGCTCCTGTTCTTTCCCTGTCTACACTTCTCTAGACTGTCTGTGGCAGATACTCTATCCGAATTCGCTTCAGAATATCATCAAGTGCAGACCGAACATCGTTGAGTGTACCATCACTAAATTTGTAAAGTTCATCAATACGCATCAATCTGTTCTTTTTGTCTTTATTTTGGTATATGAAACCTTTGGGATTGGAGTATGCTGTATATGGTGACTTCCGTTTTAGATCTGATCTGTACGTATCCGGCCTTGTGAGGTTGAGCTTCTTTAGATAACTTTCGACACCTAATTGAAGATCTTCCACACGCCTTCTGAGTACAACGCTTCTTGTAAACATTCGCAGTGAGACACCCAAAGCTAGACGTTCCTCAACAATGAGATTTGTCAGCTTGCCTTGAACAAGAAGAAGCAGCATGTCTTCTATGTCTTGAAGGCGAAGTCTGTTGTAGTCACCTTCTTTGAATGAGTATAACTTGTCGTCATTTCTACGAATAGTGATCCAATCCAGATGTTTGTAATTATGCCATTCGACAATCTTAAGCTTTGTAACAGCAAGGATTCAGTGTTTGGAGTAGACATCACGAGCAGATTCCCTGTTTACTGCAAATCCATAGAATTGTTGACGTTTTCGCCCCTAGTAAGAGATGCCCCATAGTGCATGTTTGTCGTAGACAGTCGGCACTTGACTCCACATTGAGTTTGGGACGAAGTCTTCAATCCATTTGATGTGTCCATAATCTGCAGCCTTTGTCTTTGTTACTGAAGTTGCATAAGTTCGGCTTGAGACACCACCACTTAGATACACAAGGTCGTTGTTGATGAAGTGATCAAAAGGTATTACTCGACGACCTTGTGAATTAGGTATCAATGGTAAGGGCTTGCGAAGATCATGTGGATATTGCTGTCCTTCAGGATTGTTCCAGTCTAGTTGATCCGTAGTTGCTTTGCAGACTTCTTCAAGGAAATATTCAAGTTCCACCAGACTCTTGCACGAACCTTTCATCAACTCGTATGTTGGACCGGCTAATAATTCTGGTGTCAGAGTATCAACTTTGAGCCGATTCATCACGAATACTGAGAAGTCTATAAGAGTGTCCATCAGTTCATTAAGTGACTCACGAGGATCTTCATTCTGAGCTAAAGTGTTTATCCAAGGTTGAACTGGTCCATGTTTAGCAGGCAAAGTCTTGTTCTAATCACGGTCAGGAGTTGGAGGTTTTGTTGGTTTCTAAAACCAATCATGATGCTGAGGGGTCTCATCAAAAGGTTGATCTTTAGTAAATCCTGTATCGAACTCCTGATGTGCGGGTCCTTCCAAGGCTTCGTCAGCGTGTATTGGTTCCTTTGCTTGAGCAGAGTTGCCAGTAGACTTTTGATGAGATTTGGACCATTTTTTCGACTTGCCAGATGACTTGGAAGTCTTCTCTTTTGGTGCACTAGTTGATTCAGGTTCTTTTCTAGATTTTCTTCTCTTGGACCCTCGGTTTGATCCAGCGGAGGGTTCTTCGTCTTCATCCTCATCATCTTGACGTCTTTTAAACGTGACAGTATCTTCGTATGTTTCAAGGATGTCTTTTTCAGTTTCATAAGCGTCAACCAATGCTTTGTAGAGAGTCTTCTACTGAATTGATCTGTCAATTGATTTGTTATTCTCCATTTTATCAATGAGAATCTTCTTCAGCTCGAGTTCAGATAGGTTAGCTGCTACAGCATGGGATGTCTTAGCTTGATTGGATGAACGAGTCAGAACTTCAGCTTCAAGTTGGTCATTTACTAGCTTTTCAATTTTTGGCAAAATCTTGGAGACTTGTTCCTTAACTTGCTCTTTGACTTGCCTTTTGATGATTTTCCTCATATTTTCATCAAGTGTATTGATGAAGTCTTCATTTTCAGCTTGAGCTTCGTCTCTAAGTCTGTCTGACTGAAGTTCCACAGCTGTTTTTACGGCTTCATTCATCTTATTGGCAAGGTACGTATCAACAATACCGGGAATTGATGAAACAGCTTCAGCAAATTGGTTTGTTTGCTTGAATTCTAAGAAATCGTCTTCTAAACCTTTTACTCTATCTTCGAACTTGAATAAGGAACCAAAGGTTGGAAGAGTTTATAGTGAGGTACTTGGAACAATTGCTGGTGAGGGAACTGATGTTTGATGTTGAAGTTGAAATAGAGGAATGGGTGGTGGAGGAAGTGTTGTTACAGATGAAGGAGGTATTTCAACATTCGTAGAAATGGGAACATCTACCAGAGAAGTTGACTCAGTGTTTAGATTAAGAATGGAGTCAATACCTGTATCCAGATTAGGGTTGAGCATGTTAGAAATGAAGCCTGATGATACAGAAGAACTCTGCTGTTGAACTTCTGGAGTGGCAGCTGTTATTATCACATGAGTATCCTCTGTTACTTGAGTACTTTGAACATTAGTCTGTGGAGCATCTATCATTTCAGTATCTTTTCCCTCCAGATTGACGTTCACGTCCCTGTATAATTCATTCACTTCGTCCTCTTCATTTGTCCCCTCTTCATCCAGTTCTTCTCCCTCATCATTGACTCCTTGAGTTTTTTCATCATATGCTTCATCATCAGAACACTCTTCTTCTTTATCTTCTTCATCTTGTCTTTCTTTTTCATTAAAAGTAGACAACTTGGGATGAACAAAGTCGTCATCATCATTGTTTGATTCAGTCTGTTCATTGTCATCATCTTGATCATCATCACCTTCATTATCAGCATTGTCATTATTTTGATCATCATCATCTTCAGTATCAGCATTGTTATCATTTTGATCATCATCATCTTCAGTATCAGCATTGTCATCATTTTGATCATCATCATCGTCTTCATCACTGGACTTCCAAGAAATCTGCTCATCTTCAAAGTCATATGTAGGTACATCGGGAACCCCTGGTGTGACACCAGTTCCTTCATTTGTACATGAACCACTAGCGTGAGAGCTGTAGAATTGTGTCTTGCTTCACTTGGTAGCCAACTTCATTTGTTCAGCTTCAAATAATGCAACCTTAGATAGCATATTTAGACCTTTTGCTTTTGACGTTGTTGCAGGTTGCTTCTTCTTAGCAGGTTTAGTCACCTTTGCTGAAGTCTTGAGTCTTTTGCCTTCAGAAGCTTGAGCAGACTTCTTCTTGGGAGATGATTCAGGATCAGCTTTATTCTTTACATATTTAGGTTTTGGAATCTTCTCACCAGTAGCATAAGCATGATAAGTCTTGTAAGCTTCAGACTCCAACATGGCTTGGTTGGTCAAGTGTTGAGGAAGAATAACACCATATATCTGTGTGTCTTGATGTTTAGAGATAACTCTTATTGTGGTGAACATGTGGTCATCCCTGGCAGTGTGCCAAAACATCTTGTTTCTCCTTGGTATTGACTGATCCTTTGCCATGAAGTAGTCTATAATGACTTTGGTGAATCGTGGATAACACATGTCATTGTTCTTCTTAGAGTTCTTGTTCTCCACTTGATACACCAAGTCTTCCCACAGCATGTAGACATAATCAACATTCTTGTTATGATACATGCCCCAAAGGATTTGAGCACGTGACAATCAAAGACTTTCCAAAGCTGTAGTTTTTCCACTTAGACACTTATTGATGATAGCAGCAAATGATCTTCATGGTTGATGCATGTGATTAACATTGACATTAGATAAGAGTTGTTCGTTCTTTTAACGTTTCACAATCAAGTCGTTTTAGGAAATCACACATGTTCCATTAACATTCATATGATAAAGATATCATTTAGGCATAAAGATAACAACATTTAAGTCACATACAATCAAGAGAGAACAAAAACGAGCAATTTTAAAGCACTTTAGCACATACAATCAAAGAACCACAAACAATGGTGTGATATAAACACACAAACAGATTCAAGAAAGTGGGATTAAGCTCCCTAACACAAAACCCATGAGGTTTTTATGATATTTCTCATAAACCCAATTTTCTCGAACACATAATCACTCATATCTGATACATATGTTAAGCCTACTTAAAACTGTTTTAGCCAAGTCTTCTACACACCAATATCATCAAAACCCCTCAAACAATTTGAAGATTTGAACACTTTTGATTTTGTGAAACCCTAATTAAAAATTAGGGTTCGTCAAGATCAAAAATGGTGGAAATCAAAATTCTTTCTAGGTATGAGATGAATGGGATGTGTAGAACAGATTTTTAGTTTTACCTTAGGCTTGAAATCAACTTGAAATGATGAATTGGAGGATGACGATCGTGTGCAGGATGAGTGGTTTGTTAAGTGTGTGTTTTGTGTGTGAAAAGTGACGGGGGGTAAGTGATGTTAAAAAACATTTTTCTTTTTTGACACATTTACCCCCTCAAGTTGCTTATCCTTTTAAGTTTTCACCAATAACTTTTATTAGGCAAGTATAGTTTAACAATTGGTACACAAAGTCCCTAATGTTTTTAACTAACATACCTAAAAACTTGTATTTTCATATTTGCTCCCTAAAGGCATAAACACATAACATATAAGGCACACATAAGCTAAACTTGATTAACTTTCCTTAAAGAATGATATTCTGTTATTTAAAAAAAAACTTTTTCCCTTTAATCTCATTTTAATTATGAAGAAGATATTTGACATTTTCTCTCCCTCAAACAATGACACGTTTTCTAGTTAAAGAGCTGTAGTCGTTGTTTGAGTGGTCAAATGTCTTTGAAAAACATTTTCTGATAAAGCAATGTTTTATTTTGAAAAAAAAACACCATAGCAAATAAGATTCCTCTTATTTTCACTCATAAGCGCACTGACACGTACACTTATGGAAACATAGGAAGCACGTGTTGTGATGCAAAGTAACCACAAACCTTTGCATGGTTATAAAGTAGACCATGCCCGAGAATAAATTCCCATTATTAGGTCAGGTTTCCTTTTTGACGGAATACTTGCCTTTAAGATGATGACCGGGTTGCTATCTAAAATAATAGCAAGCCATTTTTGGCATGTTTTGAAAACATTTGGAACTTCTTCTCGAACTTCATTTACAGCCTCGTATCATTATTGAAGGACATTTCTAAGACCATAAATGTTATCGATTTTCAGAAGACATGCCATTATTACCTCTTTTTATGTTTTTCTTATTTTTTAATTTTTTTCTTTGGTTTTAAATATTTTATATTTTTGTATTTTGATTTTATAAAGTTTTTCAAAAAAAAAAATCTTTTTGGTTTTTCTGGTGTGTAATATATGTACATATTATACAGGATATTTGAATATGTACCACCACTATTCTTTAGCTTCATCTGCCAATAGTTTCAGGGTCTCCGACGTAAAACTTCGCATTCCCAACTTGTTGATAAGAAATTCAATTCTTTCTTTGCCAAGGGCTTTAGTGAAGATGTCCGCCAGCTGATATTCTGTATTGACAAAGTAAAGCTCCACTACTCAATTCTCAACTTGCTCTTTTATGAAGTGGAATCTGATGTCAATATGTTTTGATCGAGAATGTTGAACATTGTTACAACATAAGGCAATAGCGATTTTGTTATCACAATATATTAGAATTTTATTGAATCCAAGGCCATAGTCGGTAAGCTGTGATCTCATCCAAAGGACTTGAGCACAACAGCCAGACAAGGCTATATATTTAGCTTCCGTACTAGATATCGTAGCGCTCTTCTGCCTTTTTTATGACCAACTAACAAGCATATCTCCCAATAATTGCATACGTCCAGATGTACTTCGTCTAGTATCTTGGCAACCCGCATGATCAGCGTCTGCATAAGCTGTTAGAGCAATAGAAGAATCCTTTGGATACCAGAGTCCTCTATTAACGGTTCCTCTTAGGTATTTAAAGATTCTTTTTACAGCATGTAAATGCTTTTTGGTAGGCTTAGCCTGATATCGGGCACACATGTATAACACTTCGTGTTTTCAGGTCATTTTACGACTCCAATTTCCTTCTCAATTACTATTTTAGCTATTTCACGTCTCATTCCATATAAATCGCATAGTTAAATCGCGTAAGCTAAGAATTAATGATTATCATAAACGGGCATCATTTATGTAAATGTTGACGTTCAATAAACATTATAATATTATTTAGAAGAATAATTTATAAGGTTTCAAGTTTTATTTTATATTTTACGTGAAATGTATTCGATTCACGTTTAATGCGTCCATGCATGCATATAACCTTAGGTCTCAACAAATACCTACCATTGTACCCACTACCCCAAAAACTACTCAAACACTTATCAAGAACACATATATGTCGAGTATATACATACACATGCATACATACTTAGAAATTAATTCAAAAAAAATCCAACTAACACTAATAAACTATGTTATCTATTATCCAAGGGTTAAGCACTTTGCTAGTAATCTTGTCAAGCCTCAAATTGTCATAATTTGTCTCCAAGCATGCATGGGATTCGGCTAGAATTAAGGAAGCAAGAAAAGGAAGTCAAGCATGCTATTGTTGTATCTTATCGATCTTACACATCTTAACCCTACCTACTTGTTTAATAAAAATGTCATACTTGTTTCCCTAGACACTCCATAACCAGCCCCTTTAACCCAAGGACCAAAACCCTTTGATACTTTATGTTAAGAAATTTTTCTAGCTCAAGTTACCTTATATAATCAATCCCTAAGTGTTGGATACTCGCACACTTCATTTTCTTATCAAGATAAACTAGCAAAACTCACTCTTGTGTCTCTCTTGCTCTCGGGTCAGCCTACACCCACACGAACCACTTATAAACTCACAACCAAAGTAATAACCATTAATCCTAGTCCATTACTAATCTACTCCAAGGTATATTAAAGATAATACAAGGGTTTTTAAGGGTTTTTCAAGCTAGGGTTTGTGTTGGGTTCGAATATGTTTTTCTTCCATCATTCACGCATCAAAGGTTAACTTAAAACCCTAATCTAGTTATTTTCATCAACTCATGCATTATATATGTTGTGCAATGCATATCATCACCTATAAACATTTTTCATGTTTATAAAATGTCTAAACCTATGAATGAGGTCGATCTACATTTTTATGTGATCACTATGATGTTAAAAAAATGTGTTAACATATTAGGAACTAGGATTTGCAAGCAATGGATAAATATTTTGATTATTTATCAAGTTAGGGGAAATTACTTAAATATAAAGTTTATGTGATTTATTTAAATGTGTAAAACATTTTATTAGACTTTATGAACATGATATGTTAATCATAATGTAGAGAACTTAATTTATGTATAGTATGTCATATTATATAAATTATAGGTCTTGAAATAAAGTGGTTAAGTTAAATTACTCAAAAACTAAGTTTATATGATTATTTATATAAAACTTTTAAAACTACTGTTTTGGGTCGAATCCTAAACTGATGATTTTATATTTTTATAAAATACAACATATTATGAGGTTTCTAAATATGTAAAGAACTCGTGAAACCAATAAATAACGAAGGAGATATGATTTTTACAAGATTAAATACAAAAAGTGTTTTTATAAAAGAAAGTTTATAAAAACAAATGGAATAGTAAACTGATCTGATACTTTTATATTTTTATCTAAAAGTACATATTTTTGGGATTCTAAAAATGTAAGAAACTTGAAAAAACATTAGATATTGACCAAGTTATGAATTTCACTTGATTTACTAATTAAATATATACAAAAGTAACTTTACAAAAGTAATATTATAAAAATAACATTTTTCTACAGTAGACACCAGATTGTAAAAGGTTTATAAAAACTTAGAAACTTATTTAGTGAACCCATGGATATAAAGAACGTTAGAAACGGAATTAAAACGAATAAGTTACGTCAAATACGATATTTCAATAATTAAATATATAAAAGTATTTTTATATAATTTATTAAAAACATTAAGAGTTACTGTTCATCAGTAGGGTAATATTTATAAAAGTGATATTTTTGTAAGTCAATCTAAATACGAGATCACGGGTATAAGTATCATGCAAAGCGGACTTTAAATAAGTTGTAATTATATACTTTAAATATTAAAGTATATTGTTTTTACAAATATACAAAAGGCTATGTTTTTAAGTATAAAAATACATGAACATTTTTATGAGACATTTATTTCATTTGTGAATAAATGTAACATTTTTCCAAACATATTTAGGTGGTGATGTAGCATTATATGATTCAATAATATTAATTATTCAAGTTCAATATATTCATACGACCTACGATATTTAGGTTGCATTCGGGCTATCACGTAACGTGTCACGCATTTGATTCATTACTCATTCATTCACTTAAGGTGATTTTATAGTCTTTACTTTTATACTTTTTCAACCATTTATCAAATCTCGGGGATGAGATCATGTTTGTTTTACAAAATGGATGCAAGTACATTTTAAATTCAACTATTACGAGTTTGCCTAAGTAGCTATAACCCACTATGCCCTTCATCATGAACTGTCAGTGTAATTGTTAATTACATTATGCGAGCACGAATTTTATGAATAGATCTATTTGGGATTAACATCCCCGTTCGGGCAAGTAGCACTTGCTGGTTTACCGGTTGGCCAGAAACGACAAATGTGTATCATTTGAAACATAGATGTTACGGGTTGAACATCTACATTGGGCACCATCATTCATGTGTATTTGATATACATACATTGTTTAGGTTCAGTGTCATGAGCTTAGTGCATTTCGTAATACATTTTTGTGATATTATATTTGTTACTTTATTACAGGGAAATCTTGCTATCCGCTTCATTAAATTTTTAAACCTATAAATTCACCAACATTATTGTTGACAGTTTAAACATGTTTTCTCAGGTCAATAAGGTGCAAGTCATGGATACATTGGATGGTTGTCCTTTTGAAGTCATATTATCATAAAGATTTACATGCATTACATTTTGGGTTATTATTATGTTGTGAAATCTTTACTTTTCCAAGTTAAACAAGTTAAGCCTATGGGCTTTTGTAACGAACCATTTATGAAATCCAATGTATTAGTTTTCAACGATTCTTTAGTGGTTCGTTCTCATATGCTTGTTGCTATTGATCTATGAAGTAAACGCTCCGGATACATTTAATCCCTGCGACCCTATTTGGGGGTGTTTTAAGATTGGTATCATAGTGCCAATGTTATAGGGGAACCAGTGGTCAAATGTTTTTGCTTGGTCTATAATGTTTTCAAACATTGTGTTCATCAATATCATAGTATGGGGGATTTTGGTATGTGTTTAATTACACATACCTTTGACCACTAAAAACGGACTTAAATGACCAAAAACGTACCAAAAATACATTGTATTTGTATGTTTTGCATTTGTATTATGCAGGTAACGGATATCTAAGAAAAGGACAAAATCGAAGCCAAAACGACAAAACCGAGCACGAGAACGGAAAGACCGTGAGAAGTCAAAAAGACAAAGTCAAAGTCAACAAAAAAGTCAAAGTCAAAGTCAACCCCGGGAAGTGGCATTAGAAAAAGCATCGAAAACCGAACCCGAAAACCTAAATTGTCAAAAGTGGGCCCACCCGTACCCACCTAGTGGGCCCGGGTCAGCCCACTTATATATTACAAACCTTAAGCCTTATAAAAAAGGCCCAACACCTTTTTAATTACACCCGGCCCAACAACAAGCCCAACCCCCCTTTATAACAACCTGTTAACCATCACCCTCTTTAACTTTTACATCGTTAGTCCTCTAAGGACTAACGGTGCAAACATTTATCAAACAAAAGTGCCAAATTTGCAAACCTTAAGGACGATGGATGCCATACAACTACACACTCTCAGGGACCATTCTTCCCATTTCTCCAAACTTCAAATAGGGCACGAACACTGTACATCTCCCTAAGTGTGTCATGTCCTCACTACCAGCCAAAACACTATTCCCATTTATTCTCCTTTTTGTCGACCATCACTTATACACACCTTATCCCACCCCACATGACACCTTGGCAATCCCTTGCAAGCTTATTCGGCAAAGAATAAAGACAAAAATGAAGGGCTAAGATCAAGTGACTTGGGGACTACTCATTTTGGATGGCCAAGATTGCTCTTTGAAGGCTCTCACACAACAAACACACCCGCAAGAGCTCTCACAAAGAAAGCACAAGACCTAGAACCTTCTTGGCTTAGTATAAATAGGTCTCAATTGTAAGCCCTTGGGGCAGTTAGTTTTTACTTAGTTTTTAACCTAGTTTTAGTTTTCAGCTTGTTTTTAAAATCATTGTCATCAATTTCCAAGTCTTGTAATTTTTTTAAGTATTAATGAAAATTTGAAGTTTTTAAGTCTACTTTTGAATTCATGTTTTCCTTTGTTAAAAGCCTCTTTTAAGCTCTCATTTAGACATTTAATCAATCTGTTTTCATTTAAATATAAGTACTTAAGAAAATTTTACAAAAAAAACTAAAAAAATCCACCACAGTTTATTTGGATGATAAGTCGGATTTGGATGGGCTTATGGACAATACTAGCTTGTCTTTTGACAAGCTAAAGCTTGTGGATTAGCTTATTCATAAGCTTGTTTGCCCTGTTTAAGCAAGGGCTTTTATAAGTTCTATTTTCTTTATTTTCTTGCATTTTACTGTAGCATTGCTTATTATTGCTTATTTATGCTTATATTTGCTTATTTATGTTTGCTTATGATGTTTAGTGCTTATTATGCTTGTTTTGTAGTTTAGAGATCATTTGTTTGAGTTTTCTTATAATCTGTCACTTTAAGCTTATAAACTAGCACAATCTGTTTTAGCTTATTTGATTGCTTATTAGTTGTTTAAATATGCTTAATATTGTTTATTATGCTTGTTAGACATCTGGTCTTTAAGGTTTTGTTTCTAAATTTCAAGTTTTCAAGTTAGAAAAGGCATTTTAAGTGTTTAAAGGGGTGTTTGGTTTAACTGTTTTTGAAGGTAAAAATGGGTCAAAATGAGTTATGTCTTTTGGGTCACTTTAGTTTAACTTAGATTCATCATAAAATCCATTTGTTAGAAGCTTTTAGGTGTTAAATCTCAAATTCTTAACTTATATAAGTTGTTGTTTGAATCTGTGAGCTTAAAGCTCAATTTATTTGCTTATTTGATTATGCTTTTGAATCTTGAGCTTTTATGATGTTTTTGTGTTTATGCAAGTGTTAAAACACCTTAGAATTAAAAGTCTAATAGCCTGCATTGTTGGTTTGCATTTTTCCCAAGTCTGTCAAAAATTTCTAAGTGTTTAAATTTTTTGAGAAAATGCTTTTTCAATTGCTTTTTGTGGCTTATTCTGAATTTCAAAATGGTTTTTGATTGTTGATTCTTGTTCTTTGAGGTCAAAATTTAATCTGTTTGTAGGTTACATAGTCATAAGGTTCTGTTTAAGTGCTTATTTTTAAGCTCAAAAGTGGTGTTTTGTGAAGATTGCAAAAATTTCTCTAAGTGTTGAATCTGTATGGAATAGCTTTTTCATTAAGCTTTTTAAGTGCTTATTTGAATTTCAAACTGCTTTTTCTTTGCTGCTTATTGTAGCTTTTTGGCAATGCTTTTTAGTGGTATAAGCCACTAAGCCATAAGGATCTGTTTGCTAGCTTATTTTTAAGCTAGAAAAGTCCCTTTTGGCTGTTTGCTTAACAGTTTGGCCAAAAAGCTCTTTTGCTTATTTAGGCTTATTTGCTTATTGCATTTGCTTATTCTAGGTTTAGTATAGCTTATTAGGTTAGTTTAAGTCCCCTTTAGCTTATTTCCTTTAGTTTAGAGCTTATTTAAGCTTATTTGCATTTTAGCTTAAAAATCTTAAGTTTTATAGCTTTTTAGTGAATTTGCCATTCTAGCTTATTTTAGTTGCTTATTTTTGTTCAAAAATGCTTATTAGGTGTAGTTAAGTTACTGTCTCAGCTTATTTCTTTTTTTTGGATTGCTTATTAGGGTTTAAAGTTCTAAATAGTTAGCATTTTAGTCTCTTAGTGTAAAATGGCTTATTCTGTCGACTTTTAGGGCTTATTCTGTGCTTATTTGTGGTTTATAAAAAATGTGCTTTTGTAAAAGTTGTTTATTAAGTGCTTCTTTAAAAAGTTGTAAAAAATGGCTTTTAAAAAACATTTGGGAGTTGAGGGAAGTCCCAGGTGAGCAGGACTCGAACCCGGGACCTCAACCCCTACTCACCAAACGTTTTAACACCAACACTCACTACCACTAGCGCCCTTGAGACTTTTCCGTTAGTTCTTGCACAATCTATATATTTAAACACGTTTTCACCTCTTTTCTCATAAGCCAATTCGTAGCTTAATCTGGCTTTTTCTTAGCTTATTTGATAAGCTGGCTTAACCAGCTTATTTTTCCTAGGATCTTTACCACTTTCAAGACTTTCCTGCAATTTTTCATATTTTTCCAACTTTATTTGTTATTTTTATTCATTTTTCGAAGATTAAAATTTTAGAAAATCATTTAAAAATAGTTTAATTAATCAGAAAAATATAAAAAAATAGTTTTTAGATTTAGAATAAATAGTTTTAGGTTTACAAAGTTTAAAATCTTTTTCATCATTTTTAGATTTTAAATTTCATTTTTAGCCTTTAAAATCAATTTTAGGAATTAGTTTTTAATTATAAAAGGTAGTAAAAAATATTTTTCTGAGTTTTTATGATATTCTAGACTTTTCTAAAGTAGAAAATCATTTTTTTTAATTTTTAGGAATTAATTTGTCATTTTCTAGAATTTGTATTGATTAAATAGGTTTTTAATTCATAAAAAATTATAAAAAAGTCAAAAAAATATAAATCTTTTTTAGAAAATTTTCTTTTGTCATTTTAGAAGTTTAGAAACCAAATTTGCATTTTTAGGGTTAATATCAGCACTTAGTTGATAATTTGTCGCGTTTTTAGGATTTAACATTTTCGTCTTTAGTTTAAATGTGTTGTTTAAGTGTTTTTTTTTTGTTTTAAATTGCCTTAAATTTTCCCATTAGTTTTAGAAAACCTCATCACAACATAAATCTTGTTCTATTCAAGCATCGATTATCAAAACGACTCTCGACTTTTAATTGCATTCCTCGTTGGGGATAACGACCCGGGAATCATACTTCCTGGTTTCTACATTGAGGTTTTTGACTATCCTTATAATATATTTATATTTATAAGTATTATATATTTATTTATATATATATATATATATATATATATTAAAGGGTGAGTTTCAAAACTGTCAATTTTTGGCGCTGCTGCCGGGGAGGATTGTATACGATTGTCGTTGCGTTTGAAGATTTGTGCTTTGAAGATCCTTCCGTGTGAAGTTATTTTGCTTATTTTCATATAAAAAAATACTAAAAGATTTTCTTTTATTAGTATATATATAATAATATAAAAAAAAATCAAAAAACCAAAAATTTAAAAACATTGTACATAAAAAGAAATAAAATTCACCATCAATATAATACTTTCAATTGAAGTATTATCATTAATAAGTTCTCGAACAAAAGATCAAAAACTTACCTTTTGTGTCACTCGCGAGGTACGGTTCACCTTTGAAAGTTAAACAAACTATAAGAGGGGTATAAGACGGGTTGTTCCAAGGAACTACAACCCTAAAGGAGAAAGGTTTTTAATAGCTTCGTGTTTTCCTACTCCTCCGCTCCTTTGTGTATTTTTCTCTTTGAAGATTTACCGAGAAGCGAGTTGATTATTAGGTTTAAGTGTCTTATCTCATTGTCTGTTCTTAAAATAAATTGTGAATACATTGTTGAAAAACCAAAAAGAAAAAAAGAAAAAAAATTAGTATAAATTTTCTTTTTATATTTTAGTGCATGCGCACTCGTTCTCAATCTCGTAATTCTAACTGTCAACAACAACAAGTCAACCCGACTTTTGTTGAACCATTTAATCTTGTGGAACCTATTGAAAATCAAGCTCCTCCCATAGTTACGATGGCCGATAATCGTACTATGGCTCAATTGCTCAAAGCACCCACCGAGGGTTACGAGGATGCCATCGTTGTTCCCGAGATCACCGCGGACAACTTTGAGCTTAAGCATAGTTTGCTTACTCTTGTTCAAAATAAACAATTTTTTGGACATGACAAAGAAGACCCTTATGCTCACATTCATTATTTCAACAAGATCACTTCTACGATGAAGTTTTCGAACGTCCCGAGTACGTCGGTTAAGCTTATGCTTTTCCCATTTTCCCTCGAGGGTGCCGCCCGAATTTGGCTTGAAAAAGAAACCCCTCGATCGATTCTTACATGGGATGATCTTGTTTCGAAATTCATAAACAAATTCTTCCCTCCTTCTAAAACAACAAATCTTCAAAATGAAATCACGAGATTTCAACAATGATTTGATGAAACTTTTTACGAGGCATGGGACCGATTCAATGATCTTCTTCGGGCATGCCCACATCATGGATTTTTGGAATTACATCAACTCGATACTTTCTATAATGCTTTGAACTCTAATGATCAAGATTCGTTGAATTCCGCCGGGGTGGTAATTTTTTGGATAAAATGCCCCGAGATTGCCTAAGAATCATCAAGAGCAAATCTAAAGTTCGTATTCTACCCCCGGTATTTCTCCCGATGTTGCTGAACTTAAAGATATGGTGAAAGCTTTACTTCTAAAAAAAAAAACCAAACCCAAGCTCTTACTCCCGTCAAAGCGGTTGAGGAAAGTTATGTTAGTTGTGGTGGTACTCATTCTTACTGAAATTGTCCCGCCACCGATGGCAACGTTTATCATGACAATATTCAAGAGTATGTTTCCCAAGCAGCAGCAGCTAATTTCAATCATGGAAATTCTGGTTACCGAGCCCCAATTGCTAATCAAATTTGACCTCTCGGGTTTCCTCCTGTTCAAAACAATCAAAACAACCAAGGAAATAACCAAAACCGTTACAACCAAAATCGGGGAAATAATTACAACCAAGTTTCCACCTACCAACCCCCGATTAATCAAGGTCAAATTTACCGAACTTCGATTAATCAACCCCCGGTTCACCAAGCTCCACCTTACCAAGCTCCAGCTCCGCAAACACAAGGACTGTCGAAGGATGATTTTCAAAATTAAGTCAAAGCTAATGATGCAGTGATGAGAAATATGCATAATCAGAACTAAAATTTACAAACTCAAATGACCAATTTAACGGACATGCTTTCTAAGTTTGTGAATTCCAATGCCGCTTCTACTTCAGGTTCAGGGACACTCCCTAGTAATACCATTACTAACCCGAAGGTAGATTTAAAAGGTATTACTACCCGAAGTTGTGTTGCTTATCAAGGACCCACGATTCCTACTACTTCATCTCCTCCTAAAGTAGTGGAACGTAAACTAGAGGTGACAAAGGACACGGTGCTTCCTAGTAATAACGGAAGTACCAAAGACGTCCAACATTCGGTTGTCCAAGTTCAATCTCAAGTACCAAATTCTGAGCCCGTTGTTGATCCCGCTAATGCTCTTATGCCTAACTTTAAACCATAAATTCCATATCCTTCGAGACGTAATGATGAGAAGCAACGTGAAAAAGCTAACGACCAAGTTGAGAAATTCTACAAAATCTTTTAAGATATGAGTTTCGAAATTAGCTTAGCGGATGCTTTGATTCTTATGCCAAAATTTGCCTCAACTCTTAAAGCTTTAATCGGAAACAAAGAAAAGTTAAGTGAAATGGCTAGAACTCCTTTGAATGAGCATTGTTCGGCGGTTATCCTAAACAAGTTACCCAAAAAACTTGGAGACCCCGACAAATTTCTTATACCATGTGATTTTCCCAGAATGGAAGAGTGCTTAGCCTTGGCCGATCTTGGCGCTAGCATAAATCTCATGCCATTATCCGTGTGGAAAAAGCTTTCTCTTCCTGAGCTCACTCCTACTTGTATGACTCTTAAACTTGCAGACCGTTCGATTACCAAACCGATCGGTATTGCTAAAGATGTTTACCTAAAAGTAGGAAAGTTCAAATTCCCGGCCAACTTTGTAGTCGTAGACTTTGATGCCGATCCCCGAGTTCCCCTAATTCTCAGGAGATCCTTCTTAAAGACTGGACGTGCTTTGATTGATGTTTACGAAGGAGAATTAACTCTTCGTGTTGGAAAAGAAGCCATAACATTCAATCTTGATCAAACTTCGAGATACTCCTCTAATTATGATGATAATTCGGTTAACCGAATCGACGTCATTGAAATGGCTTGTGAGGAGTATTCTCAAGAAGTTCTTGACTTCTTTGATATGATCGCGAGTGGCAATCCCACTCCTTATTATGACCCGATCGTTTCTACCTCTTCTCCGACCCTCACTCCCTTCGGGGATAGTGATTTTCTTCTCGAGGAAGTCGATGCTTTCCTCGCTCTTGAAGATGATCCAACTTCACCAGAAGTTGATCACTCTTATTATGACCCAGAGGGGGACATTCTTCTTCTTGAAGCATTTCTCAATGATGATCCATCATTACCCCCTCCCACTCAAGGAAATTATTTGCCTAAAATTCGAAAAGAACTTAAAGTTTGTGAAGCTAAAAATGATAAATCTTCAATTGATGAACCTCCCGAGGTCGAACTCAAGGACTTACCTCCTCATCTCGAATACGCATTTTTGGAAGGTGACGACAAGTTGCCCGTCATAATTGCTAAAGACTTGAGTGTCGAGGAAAAATCCGCTCTCATAATTGTTTTGAAGCACACAAGTGAGCCATCGATTGGAAACCTCCGACATTAAGAGGCATTAACCTAGAATTTTGTACTACAAGATTTCTTATGGAAGAGGACTAAAAACCGCGGTCCCCAACACCAAAACGGGTGAATTGAAAATCCACGATGTCATCAAAAAGGAGGTTGAAAAACTTCTTGATGCCGGATTAATTTACCCGATCTCGGATAGTCCTTGGGTAAGCCCCGTACATTGCGTACCTAAAAAAGGTGGCTTTACCGTTGTTGAAAATGATGAAAACGAGTTAATTCCTACTCGATTGGTTACGGGATGGCGTGTATGCATTGACTACCGAAAGTTAAATGAAGCCACCCGTAAAGACCACTTTCCACTACCGTTTATGGACCAAATGCTTGAGAGATTAGCGGGAAACGAGTACTATTGTTTTCTCGATGGTTTCTCGGGTTACTTTCAAATTCCCATCGACCCTCATGATCAAGAAAAGACCACATTCACGTGTCCTTATGGAACGTTCGCCTACCGTCGCATGCCTTTCGGCTTATGCAATGCACCGGGCACGTTCCAAAGGTGTATGATGGCTATCTTTCATGATATGATCGAAAAAATGATGGAAGTCTTCATGGACGACTTCTCGGTCTTTGGGAATTCATTCGGAAATTGCCTCTCTCGTGTAGACAAGATGCTTCAAAGGTGTGAAGACACCAATCTTTGTCTAAATTGGGAAAAGAGTCATTTCATGGTTAAGGAAGGCATTGTCCTTGGCCATAAGATTTCCAAAAATGGGATTGAGGTCGATAAAGCCAAAGTCGATGTGATTGCTAAGTTACCTCATCCCACCACCGTCAAGGGTGTTCGGAGTTTTCTCGGTCATGCCGGTTTCTACCGACGGTTCATTAAGGATTTTTCCAAAATTTCCTGACCGATGACTCATCTTCTTGAGAAAAATACTCTATTCATCTTCTCCAAAGAATGTATTCAAGCTTTTGAAACGTTAAAGAAAAAACTTACCGAAGCTCCAATCTTGATTGCCCCCGACTGGGACTTACCCTTTGAGCTTATGTGCGATGCAAGCGACTTTGCCATAGGTACAGTCTTGGGGCAACATCACAAAAAACACTTTAGGCCTATACACTATGCTAGTAAAACAATGAACGAGGCGGAATCGCATTACACCACGACGGAGAAAGAAATGTTAGCCGTGGTGTATGCCTTTGAAAAATTCTGGTCTTACCTCATCTTGAACAAAAGCATAGTGTATACGGATCACTCCGCCCTTAAATATCTATTTGAAAATGATTCAAGCGAGATTGCTTCGGTGGGTGTTCTCCTCCTTACAAGAGTTTCAAATTTAAAGTAATTGACACAAAAGAATCGAGAATCTCACGGCCGATCATCTTTCCCGGTTTAGAAAATCCTATGAAATATGCTCGACCCAAAGGCGATAAATTGAAACCATTTCCTCTCGAGAACACTTATATATATGGAGACTTTTTCGTGTGACTCAAGTACCACCGTGGTTTGCCGATTTTGCAAATTACCACGCGGGGAATTTCATTGTTAAAGGGATGTCGTCCCAACAAAAGAACAAGTTATTCAAGGATGTTAAACACTACTTTTGGGACGACCCCTATTTGTTCAAAATATGTGCGGATCAAGTGATCCGACGGTGTGTTGCGGACCAAGAAGCTTTTGATATCCTCAATGCTTGCCATAGTCAACCCACCGAGGGACATTACGGTGCCAACTACACCGCCAAAAAGGTTTTTGACTCAGGATTTTATTGGCCCACTATTTACCGAGATGCCCATGACTTGGTCACCCGATGTGACACTTGTCAGCATCAATGAAAAATTTCACAACGTGATGAAATGCCTCAAAATTCCATCCAAGTTCACGAAATCTTTGACATGTTGGGCATCGATTTCATGGGGTCGTTCCCGTCTTCACGAGGGAACAAATATATACTCGTGGCCGTCGATTACTTGTCAAAATGGGTTGAAGCGAAAGCGCTCCCCACCAATGACGCCCGAGTTGTTTGCAAATTTCTTAAATCTCTCTTCGCCCGATTCGGTGCCCCTCGTGCTATCATAAGTGATCGCGGAACCCATTTTTGCAATGACCAGTTTGCAAAGGTCATGCTTAAATACGGAGTCACTCACCGTCTCTCCACCGCGTATCACCCACAAACAAGTGGGCAAGTTGAGGTATCCAATCGTGGCTTGAAACGAATTCTTGAAAGGACCATAGGCGAGAACCGTGCCTCTTGGTCGGATAAATTAGATGACGCACTTTGGGCCTTCCGTACCGCTTACAAAACACCCATCGGGTGCACCCCATACAAGCTCGTGTACGGAAAGGCATGTCATCTACCGATCGAGCTCGAGCACAAAGCCTATTGGGCCTTGAAGCATGCAAACTTTGACCTTGAGACCGCGGGTGATCACCGTAAAGTTCAACTCAATGAACTAAATGAACTTCATGATCATGCCTATGAGAACTCTTTGATCTATAAAGAGAAAACAAAGAGGATCCATGACTCAAAGATCAAAAACCGCGTTTTCAACGTCGGTGATCAAGTCCTCCTCTTTAACTCTAGATTGAAGATTTTCTCAGGCAAGTTAAAATCCCGTTGGTCCGGACCGTTCACCATTGCCCATGTCTTTCCATATGGCACCGTTGAGTTATCTCAAAACTCCAGGCCAAACTTCAAGGTGAACGGTCATCGAATTAAGCACTACTTTGGAGGGGACGTACCACAAATGGTTGTCCTGGATCTCCAAACCTTCCCCAAGGACAAATGAATTCGGGGATTGGGTCAAGCTTAGTGACCCTAAACAAGCGCTTCGTGGGAGGCAACCCATGCTTATCCGTAGTAATATTATGTAGTAATGAATAAGTGTTTTTTGTTGTGAGGAGGTGTGCCTCTTTCCTTTCTCGTTTGCTTGTGTTTTTGTGATTGTCCAGGATTGTCCCGGATTTTTGAAGCCTCTCGTGCTCGCGGTTTTGTCCTTCAATCACTCGAGCTTCAAATCCTCAGCTTCATTTGGGAAATCCAATATCCTAATCTTATCGACTAACGTTTATCTTTAAGCATACTTAATAAATGGCTTAGGATTTACGTAGAGACCCTTCTTAAAACATTGAGGACAATGTGTAGTTCTAGTATGGGGGAATTTATCGATTTGATTGTGCATGCAGTCGTTGTTTTCGCGTAATCCTATTTTTACCACCAAAATTTCAAAAAAAATAAAAAATTAAAAAATTTCAAAAATAAAATAAGTGTTTTGTCATAATTTTGACTTTCCTGCTGGGTAGAATAAGAATAAATTTTGACTCGATCGAGCGTGTTGAGCTCTAGCTTGTTCCTTAACGTTTAGACTAAGCGTTCGTGAAATTTCACGAAGAACGAAAAATGATAGAGTTAATTATGAGTTGGATGCTAAACAAGGATTAGTTGGAAATCTTAAGAGCTCATGTATGTAATTTGTGGTTTTTTCTCCCATAAGCTCCTAACCGGACTAATAATACGTGCTATTTTGGAAATTAAACTTAAATCAACAATTTTTATGTAGTTGATAGCAATAATTTTAGTCTTAGTTCAAATTTATACTTAAATTTTTCAAAAAGAAGTCTTCTCTATATATCGTAAATAAAGTAATATATATATATATATATATATATATATATATATATATATATATATATATATATATATATATATATATAATGAAAAATGAAAAAATAATGAATAATAATTATAAACTGTGGGCTGATAAAAGTTTGCTGCATCTTGCCGGCTCACAACCGATGTTGCAGCCTTCTAAAGAAAGCCCATAGTAAGAATAAAAATCCAAGAACTAATAACAGTTTTTGCATCTTGCCGCTCACACCGATGTTCAGCCTTCTATAAGGTCGAGGTTTATAATTGTATCATGGTTTAGTTTTTTAATATTAAAGTGTAGAATTAATAAATGTAAGATCTCTTTTGTTAAAGTTAAATATGCTTTTGACTTTGACTAATTAGATTTTAAGTTTTATATAAGCATGTGTAAACGGGAAACCTAAGAGTTTTTGAAACCAAAGGTCCGTGAGTCCCGATACTAGTCTCTGTGGGGTGTCAAAAGCCTGGTCACTTAGCCACAAGGTTGGGATGTGCCGAGACGAAAGTCGCTACATGAGATGATCTCGCCTTCAAACTCATTATTCTCGGGTGGAACTAGAAAGCATATAATTTTGCAAAACGTTGATCCATGGATGAATTCAAATGGGACTCATTCACTAATGGTATAATAATTGTCGGAGTGAAAAAGTTCATCAAGTTGTAAATATGATAGTGTTAGCATCTTAACTATATTTTAACATGATTTTCGTTTGTAAGCTTGGTTTTGGGACTAGTGAAAAGTAGAGGACATGAATTTATCCTTTTCGGGGCATTTTTAAGGAATGAAATGTCATCTTGTTCTATGATCCCTAACGGTTATGAAAATAACGAAAGTCAGAATATTCAAGTTAATTGCTTAAATATTAAAAAAAAGAAGGAAAAATACAAAAATATGTAAGAATAAGTGTATATCTTTAAGAATGATAAAAACGGGGCTTTTCGAAGCTATTGATTCTTTAATTTCCCTTGATGAACACTTAGCTACTTTTTGAGGTAATTATTCGAGGGGGATTGAGATTTATAGTTTTCTAAGTGCTTACTTATAGCATTGCGTGAGGACACGGCAATATCTTAGTATGGGGGATTTTGGTATGTGTTTAATTACACATACCTTTGACCACTAAAAACGGACTTAAATGACTAAAAACATACCAAAAATACATTGTATTTGTATGTTTTGCATTTGTATTATGCAGGTAACGGATATCCAAGAAAAGGACAAAAATCAAAGCCAAAACGACAAAACCGAGCACGAGAACGGAAAGACCGTGAGAAGTCAAAAAGACAAAGTCAAAGTCAACAAAAAAGTCAAAGTCAAAGTCAACCCCGGGAAGTGGCATTGGAAAAAAGTATCGAAAACCCGAACCGAAAACCTAAATTTGTCAAAAGTGGCCTAAACCCGTACCCACCTAGTGGGCCCAGGTCAGCCCACTTATACTTTACAAACCTTAAAGACTTATAAAAGCCCAACACTTTTTTAATAACAACCGGCCCCAACAATGAGCCCAACCCATCCACCCTTTATAACAATCCTGTCCACCCGTTACCTTTTAACCCTTACACCGTTAGTCCTTTAAGGACTAACGGTGCAAACATCACTATAACCAAAAGGGCCAAATTTGCAAACCTCAAATACGATGGATGCCATACATCAATATACTCTCAGGGACCATTCTTGCCTTTTTCCAAACATCAAAAAATTGCGCCAACAACTGTTCATTATCTCCCTGAGTTATGTCCTGTCTCCACTACCCGCCAAAATGACTGACCAACACTGTTCCCCTTTCTTCTCCCTTTGTCTACCCACACCTTATCCCACCAAAATCCACCTTGGCAATCCCTTGCAATCTCATTCGTCCAAGGAAAAAGACAAGAAATCAAGGGTAGAGATGATATGACTTGGGCACTACTCAATTTCAATGGCCAAGATTGCTTTTTGATGCTACTCACACAACAAACACACCCGCAGGAGCTCTCACAAAGAAAGCACAAGTCCTAGAATCTTCTTTTGCTTAGTATAAATAGGCTCATTTGTAAGCCTTTGTAGCAGTTAGTTTTTACTTAAGTTTTTCACCTAGTTAATTTTTATTGTTATCTTTTAAATATTGTAATGTTTGTTTTTATGAGTTAATGAAATTTCAGTTTAAGCTTAAAATTTGTTGTTCTTAAATTTGTGTTGAAAAGTTTTTAAAAGTCTTTCATAAGCTCTTATCTAACCTGTTTTCAGTAAGTAACTCAAACTATGAAATACTTAAGAAAAACCAAAAAGAAATCACACCAAAAAAAACACCACAGCTTATTTAGATGATAAGCCGGATTTGGATGGGCTTATGGACAATACTAGCTTGTCGACAAGCTAGAGCTTGTAGATTAGCTTCTTTATAAGTTTGATGTTCGATGATAATGTATATATATATAATATAAGCAAACAATCAACCAAATACCTTTAGCCAAGGATTGGTCAAATGTTCACAAAAATAATATATATACGTAACCGGAAGTATGAGTTCCCGGGTCGTTATGTCCCAACGAGGCTTGAATGGAAAATCGAAAGACGGATTGATGATTGATGTTCGAATATGACAAAGATTTGGATATGATTGGGCACTGCAACCTATAACCAGTGCCACATAAAAATAAGCAAGGAAAATAAGCTAGAACAATCATAAAAGCTAGAAATGGTGAAGACACTTAAAACTTTTACACTAAGACACAAATAAGCTAGATTAACTCTAAATAAGCAAATTCAAAAAGCAACTAAACTAAGATAAGCAGGAGAAATTCAGCAGTACTAACAACAGTACTAGCAGTATTAACTACCAGTATTAACTAACAGTACTAACTTGGAGTTAGTACTGCTAGCTTTAAGTTAGTACTGTTAGTTCAATGAAACAAGAAATAAGCAAATAAGCTAAAACAGATATTTAACTATCCCTAATAAGCACTCAGGCATAAGAATAAGCAACTAGAATAAACTAGAATGGCAAATAAGCTAAAAAGCTACAAACTGATACACTATTGAAAATACTTTGAAAAGGAAAATAAGCTTAAATAAGCTTACTCCTAAAAACAGTAAAGGAAAATGGTTTAATCTACTCTAAAAAGCTAAGGAAATCTTAAATAAGCCGAAATAATAAGCTGATAAGCTAAAATGAACCACCAGTACTAACAGTTTTAACTACCAGTACTAACTTGGAGTTAGTACCGCTAGCTTTAAGTTAGTACTGCTAACTTTAAAATCCAAAAATATGAACTAGCAGTACTAACTATGGGTTAGTACTGCTGGTTCCAAACATCCCTTAAAGTTTTCAAAAATCATTTTTCTTTTCATACTGATTAAAAACAGATTATCCAATAACAAAATAAGATACTTATAAGCAGACTTTAATTAAGAATAAGCACTTAAATAAGCTGAATTTTTCTAACAGTGTTAACTCAAAACTAACAGTTTTATTAAATGAACTAACAGTACTAGCAGTATTAACTAATCAACTAAGCAAGATAAGCACTAAACATACTGATAAAGCATAAATAAGTAAACATAAGTAACAAATAAGCACTATAAGCAGTTCTGCAGTAACTAAGAGAAATGAGAGAAAGAGAAACTTACAACACCCTTGCTCAAAACAGGGCTAAACCAAGAATCTACAAGCTCTAGCTTGTATAAAACAAGCTAGTGAGAGTCCATAAGCCCATCCAGAACTGGCTTATCATCCATAAAATAAGCTGTGGTGTATTTTGAGAGTGATTTTTATGATTTTCTCTTAACTAATTAACTTTTTAGGTTTACTTAATTATAGCAGCTTAGAAATAAGCTGTATTGAAAGCTTTTTGAACACAAAACAACACAATTAAGAAACTTAACACTTGGAATTGTAAATTGACTTAAAACCTCAAATTTGCATTAAAACTTGAAAGTGTTACAAAGCTGAAAGTAAAAGCTGTAAATGAGTTTTAAAAGAACTGAAAATAAGCTAAGTTATATTAAAAATTAAAAACTAACTAGTTGCCTCAAAGGCTTACAAAAGGCTCTATTTATACTAAAACGAATTAAGGTCTTGGTTTCTTGCACTCTCTTCTCTTCTTTCTTCTGTGTTTCTTTGTGAGAGCAAAAACAAAGTGTGCTTGTTGTGTGAGGTGATTCTAAAACAAATCCCAGCCTTCAATTTCTTTTGTGCTTCTTTGGAGTCAATCACAGCCATCGAAATTTCTTGGAAATGGTGAGGGATTGCCAACATGGCAATTATAAGCAAGGGGGAAATAGTGGAGTGGTTGAAATGATTTATCTAGGGTGTTGAGTGTTTTGCAGGGAGAAGGTATGGGAAGACATCCCCTAGCTGTACCTGGGTTTTGTTTGGGCGGGAAGAATGGAGTTTGGGTAGGTTGACAGCTTTGGCCCCTCATTTCTTATAACTTTGTTGCAAACTTCGCCCGGTTTGCAATTTCGACCCTTGTCTTTTAACTCTTGTAATACAACTTGAGGTTTGGCAATTTTAGTCCCTCAAGTTGTATTTTCTTCACTTGGACGACTTTTGACTTTGCCTTTTCCATTCCGTGCTTGGTTTTGTCGTTTTTGGTCTTCTTTTTCGTCCTCTTGTGTGATATCCGCTTCCTGCATAACACAAATGCAAAACAAACATATATTTGGCAGTTTTTGTCTGTTTTTGGTCATTTAAGTCCGTTTTTAATGGAAAATGGTATGTGTAATTAAGCACATACCAAAATCCCCCATACTAAGGTATTGCCGTGTCCTCACGCAATGTTATGAAGTAAACACTCAAGAAAACTAAGAATCTCGAACCCCCTCGACTAATTACCTCGAAAAGTAGCAAAGTGTTCGTCAAGGGGAACTAAAGAATCAATAGCTTCGACAAGTCCCGTTTTCACCAAATTTTTTATATGTACACTAACTATCCCTAATATTTTTGGATTTTCCTTTTTCTTTTCTTGACTGCCTGTTTGACTTCCTTTATTTTATAAACACTGGGATCATAGAATGAGAAGCGTCCATAGAATAATCTACGGATGTCCTGACGGATAAATTCATCGTCCCCGATTTTTCACTAGATCCAAACCAAGCAATTAAACAAGATCATTTGTCAATATAAGTCTAAATGTTAAGCACTCATACTTATGACTTGTGAACTTTTAACTCCCAACATGGATATATGATTTAAATGTGTGTACTCATTTCAACTCAACCATAGATCAACTTATTTCCATAGTCGTAATTCAAGATGAATCATGACTCAAAGCAACAACTTATTAGGACCTTGTAACTTGATTTTAAAGAACGAAAATTTAACTGTAGAACTTTTTGCAACATCTTCATCATCATAATCATAAGTTCTTAAAGCTAGGAATGCGTTGCTTAGTTTGAACACCTACCTAGGCCTCGCTCCCTAGTAGGATATCATGACCAACGACCGGTGTTCTTAGTTTGAACCCTCACCTAGACCTCGCTTTCTGGTGAGATATCACAACACACTCAAATGTATGCTTCATTGGCATAATTTCAATATTCATGCATTTTTGCATTCATATTTCATTCATGCTTGCATTTTAACTTTCAAATTACTAAGAACAGAAAATCTTCGCTTTAAAGAATCAAGTTACAAATTTGAAGCTTTTTCTAAAAACATCGATTGACTTAGTTGAATTGAAATGAGCACGTATGATTAGGTGGATTA
>BQNB010072675.1:2522-19189 GCA_026074375.1 Tanacetum coccineum
TAATAACACATATTATATTTACATAATACATTTTGATCCACATTATTATATAAAACCAATGAAATCGATAAATCAATTCCCATGAATATTACATGGATACTATCAGGACTATGCTTGCGGCATTGTGTCAATGTTATCACTTTTAAAAATATAAGATGCAATAAACTTTTAAAAGAGTTGATTACTTCAATAGAAAAGCTGCTACAATTATGATAATAATAATATAAAAATAAAGGAGAATGTAGGAATTGTTAAGACGGAATTAAAAGAACATGACTTATGAACTAATTAAAAGGTGGTAAAAGAGCTTCATGGCGGATGAAATCTATGATTATCTTCTCCATAGTAAAATTGATACGCAAAGCTTCATATCTCATCTCGAACTCTTTCTACTGCCCCTGAAACATACAATTACATTATACATCAGTTAGGGTACGTAATAATTAACTTGAAGATCAAATGCATATATATACATAAAATGGTGGAAACAAAAACCTAAGTATCAAACCCTCATATTAAAACCAAAAATAAAATATTTCCACCACAACCCTTAAACACTTCTCTAACACGGGCCACGGACCTGTTAATTTTATCTATTGAAACCTCAACTATTATACCGACTCCGCCATACCCGCAGTTAGTTATGGGTGGGCCAAATGGCGACTAGCTTTTAGCTTAGAAAGCTACATCCCGAAACAATAGCTTTATTCTAAATGCAATAAGCCACTTTTTTAACAAACACTTCATTTTTCATCTAAAGTTGGAGTTTATTTAATTTTATATGATAACACTACGAATGAACAAACTTTAAGGTTCAAATCGAATAAATGAGAAAAAAAAATGTTTGCTTTTCGAAGGGTCATTGATTGTATGCATACCCCCTGATATGACGCTAGGGAAATATAAATGTAAGTAACTAATCTATTCAGAAATTTGCTCCACAATGCATGATGAATGCTTATATTAAAGGGTGGGCTAAATATGTAATTAGGAAAAATATAGGCTTCGTTGCATGGGTTGGCGATGGCATACCCTACCACCCACACAGCTCCGTCCCTGCATACCCGTATACCTAACGTTAAGAAACAACCACCAACTTACAATAATTTCTAAATTGTGCAACTCCATTATTGAATAAAAATGAAAATTTTATATACCTCGTACAATTTCTCAATGTATGTTTCTTGGCCTTTATCAGAAGCTCTCTTAATGTTTCTCTCCAATATATCCTTTGGCACATCAAGCTCTTTAGCTTTTCCGAATTTAGCGCAAGCTATATTTTATGGAAATCAATTTAGAGAAATGTTTAAACTTTGTTCATCGCTTTGTTGCATCAACATATCATATATACACACCCAATCAACATACATTCATTATGTAAAAACTATCAAAAAAACTAAGGTACCTTGTTCCACGTTAGCTACAGACTCCTCAGCTTCATGTCACCTACATAATTTTAGAAACCACATACATAGATCATGTTATTTTATTTAATTGAAAGTTAGAATGATAAATGTCGAAAGAAAGAACAGTTGTCGATTGATATACTGGATCGATACTTTGTTGTAATGAACTTAACCATTTATATAGAGCCGAACTTTGTGAACATGCATGGTGTATGTTACAGGCATGAACATCACTACAAATTTACAAGGAGTCTCACATAACATTATTTGATGTTTAGAACACCTCTTCAAATTCTCTTATTAGATGACAATTTAATGTTTAGATAGCGTTTAGGACCTACGAGGTTATAGTATTACCTTGCCTAAAGAAATGTTCCAATATTTATATAAATAACCCTTATATAAATAATTGTAGAGTATGCGAAAAAATGCAACTCATCTTTGCATATATATGTAAGGCCCTTATAGTAATGTATGTACTATAATATAAACACGTATATGAATCATGTAAGCATCTAGTAAGACCAACTAATGCAAACAATTAGTGTATGTGTGTCCCGTGAAAACCCATTTGTATGAATGCAATGTTTGAAAACGGTTATAGTCCAGGAAAAACATTTGTTCTCTATAACCTTGGCTCTGATTACCAATCTGTAACACCCCCAAAATGGGTAGCAACGGAATATGGGTTTGGCAGCGTTACTTCATAATACCATTGCACAAGATATGAGAACGACCTTTAAAAGTGTCGTTTAAAACCGATACATTGGATTTAGCAAAGTGTTTATACAAAAGCCCGAAGCTATACTTGTTCATTGTTAAATTATACAAAGATTCTAGTTTGAAAACAAACGTTTTCCCCAAATATGTAATGCAACCAAATCTTTAATGCTATTGACTTCCAAAATAACGACCACCAATGTATCCCTTGCACCTCGTGCCTTATTGACCTCCTGAAAAACATGCTTTAAAACGTCAACAATAATGTTGGTGAATTCATAGGTTTGTAAAATGTATGAGTGTAGAACCGCAATTATTTAGAGTGTGTATTGCATGGCATACAATATCCAAAACAGTAAGTATTACATGGTATACAATATTCAAAACAGTAAGTATTGCATGGTATACAATATCCAAAACAGTAAGTATTGCATGGTATGCAATATCCAAAACAGTAAGTATTTCAAAGTTACTTGCGTCCAATTGTAAAACAAAGCATGTTCTCACCCCAAAAATATATTTATAACCAGTAAAACATGGGGCTATGAACTCACCTCGAGTGGATGAGTCTAACAATGTAAATCAAATGCGTGAAAAATACGTCACAAATACGCCCGAGTGCAACCTAATTAATCATAGGTCGTATGAGTATTAAGTACTTTGAATAACTACTACCATATATAATTATATATAGCTACATCATCATCTAATTGTGTTTGTGAAATATAATTTAAGTCGCGTTTGATAAATGATAACCGTGTTCGTACTCGTATAATCGAATAAATAGTTCAATCGTCTTTGTAAAATAATATTTATAAAGTTTAATACATGTATAAATATTATATAAATGATCCAAAGATGTTTCGCAAAAATTTGTATTAAAAACGAACCCATCTAATAACCGTTTAAGTGAATTCATATTAGAAGTGAAAACGTTTATAAATATCTTCTTAGTAAATACACGTAAATTCTCCCGTTTTAAGTCCTTAGGTAATGTTCTTACTCTACTCTTTCGATAAAGAACGAGTTAACAAAAATATATAATTTTTATATTTTTAGAGTCCCCTGGTGAACAGTGTTTTTTACGGTTCATGATAGTTTATAAATTTATTTTTATAAATTTAGTTATCGTAAAACCCGTAAATGTCGTATTTTATTCGTTTTAACTCCGTTTTTAGTGCTTCTTTCGAGTACGTCTTCGTAATTAAAAGTTTTATCAAATTAATGATGTTTTAAAAATGTTCATGTCTGAGATGAACAATAACTTTTATAAAAATAGCTTTATAAAAGTATTTATTGTCGTAAACTCTCGTAATTCATAACTCCTTCGTTATTAATCATAAAATTATGATTCTTATTCTTTTGAAATCCTAAAATTATGAACTAACTGATAAAATATGTTTACATTTTTATTAGATGTGAATAGTAATTGGTTTTTATAAAATTTCTTTTATAAACGCGTTTAATTAACGTATAACTTAGAATTAGCGTATCTCCTTTGTTATAAATCGGTTTTTCGAGTTCTCTACATGCCCACGATCCTTGTGACATGTAGTATTTTATAAAATCATAAAATATATATGTTAAATTCGAATTTCAAATAGCCCACTTTGTCCATTTTGTTAAAATGTGTTTAAAAGTGGTTTTTATAACTTTTTAGTTCCACCACTTTGTTACAAGTCCATTACAACCTTCAATATCACATGTATTACATCTTTAGGGTCTCTAGTCCATGATTAGTCCATATATTGTCCAAGAATCATAAGATCCAAATGTGTACATACTTATTTATTCATGAACATTTATAAGTAACTTTTTATACCTTTTACTTATATATACTTTATATAACTTAACCAACACTCATATGGTGTATATACTTGCTTTATAACATGATCCATAACATCCATATATCATATGACAAAGTTTACCAAAACCATAATCAAGAATAAAAACCATTTTATATCTTATTATGAAACCTAGATGGTGATTACTATATAGAAGTTATAAACAAATAAAATCATGAAAGTAAAGATAGGTTCTTTAGATTAACCTTGATGTAGAGTGTGGTGATGAACAATATGATCTAAACCCTTGTTTAGAAACCAAACCCTAGCTTATAACACTTGAAAACCCTAAAACCAAATGAAACCCTAATCTTGCTTTTTGCTTGATTAACCCTTGTAAACTCCAAACTAACCCTTCTAAACACTTTAGGTTGTCTTAGAAATGATGTAGGAACACCTGGAAAGGTTGTAAATAAATTTTTTATGGTTTGTTTGTGTGGCTTAAGTTGAGTCGTGAGCTAGGAGAGGGTGGGAGAGAAATGAGAGTGTTTTTACTTAATCAAATGGAGTGTGTGTGTTCTTCTCAAGTCTTGCATATGTTATCTATCATAAAGACTAGTAAAAGAGACACATTAAGGGAAATAAGGAAAGTCTTGGTCAAGACGTGGAAGATAAGAGTCTTTGGTTCCCTAAAAGAGATATCATCCCATGAATTCTAGGAATGTGTTTTGCAAGATATTTTCTTAGTATCCATCCTTGTATATCCGGCCATATAAGCTAATATGTGATGATATTTTGTAAACTTTGGGTATTGGGTATAATTGTGGGTATTTGTTGAAGCGTAGATAAGTTTTGGTGGTTCCGGGAATGCCTAAACGTATTTTATCGCGAAACTTAAACACTTTACGCAACCAATAAAAATAAAATGAACAAAGTTAATAATTATCCTCAAAATAATTACTTAACACTTGTTTGATGTAAACATTTAATTGTTTGATGCCCGTTTACATTGACCGATAATTTTTAGCTTACGCGATTTAACTTAACGATTACAATTTAAAAGCAAACGCGTACAATACTAAAAATAAATAGTGAATTTATTGACGTCGTAAAAGACCCTAAAACACGGGGTGTTATATTCTTCCCCCATTAAATGAGCCTTGTCCTCAAGGCTTAAGACGCGGTACTTGACGACGGTGCAGTCTTTGCGAAGATGTGATATTTTTCTTTTAAATTGGTCCTCGCGTTCCCATGTAAACTCAGGGCCTTGCCTAGAGTTCCATCAAACCTTGAAAATTAGGACACGGCTTCGTCTCAATTGTTTGACTTCACGATCCATGATTTCGACTGGTTCATCGACGAATTGAAGCTTGTCATCAAATGAAGTCCATTCAACGAAACGGCTAATGGTTCGTTGGCATAACATTTTGGTATGTGTTTAATTGCACATACCTTTGACCATCAAAAACGAACTTAAATGACCAAAAACGTACCAAAAATACATTGTATTTTTATGTTTTGCATTTGTATTATGCAGGAAACGGATACCCAAGAAAAGGACAAAATCAAAGGCAAAAACGAACAAAACTGAGCACATAATGGAAAGAGCGTGAAGAGAAGTCAAAATCAGAGCCAAAAGTCAAAGTCAATATAAAGTCAACCCCGTGAAGTGACATTGGAATAAGCATCGAAAACTGAACCCGAAAACCTAAATTGTCAAAAGTAGGCCCACCCGTACCCACCTAGTGGGCCCGGGTCAACCCACTTATATAAAACCACTTATATAAATCCAAAACCAAAAACCCTTTATACCCGGCCCAACAATAAGCCCAAAGTCCTTTAACCATAGTTACCCCCCACAAGGACCATTCATGCAATACCTCATATATACTTGGAGGGCCTTTTCTGCCTAAACCCAAAACAATTACACCACAAGGACTAAACATGCAATATACATACATGAGTTGAGGGGCTTAGTTTGCCAAACTCCCAAACCTTTCACCCCTGCCCTAATTAAACTAAATTTCCCACTTAAAATCCCTATCACTCTCAAACCCCCCCCCCCTCCTGCAACCTTAAACACTGTTCACACCATCCAAAAACATCATTTTCCCTTACCCCACACCCCACATGGCTTATTGCCACTTTGGCAATCCCCAAGCCTCCAATTCGACAAGGAAAGAAGACAAAATGGATGGTCAAGATCGTAGGGATTGGGCTCCAAGCAAAATTGATGGCTATGATTGATTTGATCTTATACTCACACAACAAACATACCTTTGAACCCTCTTAGCAAAGAAACATAAGAATGAATACAAGAGACTTACTCATTTTATATAAATAGGGTTCAATGTAAGCCCTTGGAGGCATATATAGTAGTAGGAAATAGATTTAATTTTAGCTTATCTTAGTTTTAAATATACTTTGCTTTGTAATGTTTTAAAGTTTTAATGAAATTTAAAGTTTGTTGCTAAAAATATGTTTTCAAGTCTTTAAGCTCTTTTATGTTTTAAAAGCTCTTATAAGCTCTCATTTAAGCATAATATTAACATGTTTTCATTTAAATATTAAACACTTAAGAAAAATTAAAAAAAATCAAAATTCCCCTCAAATTACCTCAGCTTATTTTTTGGATGATAAGCCAGAAATAGATGGGCTTATGGACTCTTACTAGCTTGTTTTATACAAGCTAGAGCTTGTAGATTGCTTTATTTGCCCTGTTTTGAGTAAGGGCCCTTGTAAGTCTCATTTCTCATTTTAGCTTATTAACTATTCAACTGCTTATTAGTGCTTATTGCCTGCTTATTTATGCTTATTTATGTTTGTTTAAAATCTTATTGTCTTTTTTTATGGGTTAAATTCTTTGTTTGAGTTTGCTTGAACAGCCTAATAGCTTGTAATCTGCCTATAGCTTATTAGTTTATTTCAGTGCTTATTGGTTGTTGAATCTTGCTTATTAGTGTAATTTTAGCCTATTTAATATCTGGTCTTGGAAATTTGTAGCTTAAATTAGTATAAATCAGTCTAAAATTTAGTTTTTCAGATTTAAAGGAGTGTTTGGATTAACATTCAAAATGTTCAAACATAGTGGTTTTAAATTGGTTGGGTACTAAGTAAGTTTTAACTAGTTAATTAATTAGATAAAAAAAAGGCCCCCCCCTTTTTTGAAAGTTGTCAATTATTTACATTTCATACTTTAGGTCCTTAATAATATAGCTTAAATAAGTGAGCTCTTAGCTTCATTTTATCTTTCTTGTTATTGAGCCTTTTCATCAGGCATTTGTGATGTTTTTGTGCTTGTTTGAGTCTTAAAATCAAGTAGAAACCAAAGTCAATAGCCTGCATTTGTTGGTTTGCATTTTGTCAAAATCTGTCAATTAGCTAAGTTTGTTTAAAAATAGAAGAAAATGGTTTTTCATTTGCTTTTTATGACTTACCCTTTATTTCAAACTCTCTTTTGATTGATGTTATAAGTTCTTTTAGGTCATTATTTTATCTGTTTGTGGGCTACAAGTTCATAAGGATCCATTTGGTTGCTTATTTTTAAGCTCAAAAGTGATACTTTGTGTTTTTGCCAAGTCTGTCAAAATTTTAACTAAGTGTTAAAAAAAGAAAAAAAAATGCTTTTTCATTTGCTTTTTGTAGCTTATCCTGAATTTCAAAATGCTTTTTGATTGTTGTTATGTGTTCTTTGTGTTTGAATATTGATAACTTTTGAAGGGTTAGAAGCCCATAAGTATCTTTTAAGTCTTATTTTAAAGTTCAAAAGGTTGATTTGTTAAGATTACAAATATTTCTAATGTTTAATTAGTGTGAGATTGCTTTTTCATTAAGCTTTATAGTGCTTATTTGTTTTTCAAACACTTTTCTGAATGTGGAATTTAATAGCTTATTTGGCAAGCTTTTTATGAAAAAAGCCACTAAGCCATAAGGATCTGTTTACTAGCTTATTTTTAAGCTAGAAAAGTCCTCTTTGGCTTTTTGATCAACACTTTTTGGCCAAATGCTATTTTGCTTATTTTAGCTTATCTGCTTATTGCTTTTACTTAATTAGATTTAGCTTAGCTTATTAGGTTAGTGTAAGCCCATTTTAGCTTATTTGGTTTTGCATGAGCTTATTTGACTTATTTGCCTTTTAGTGTAAAATTCTAAGTGTTTTATACATTTATAGCTTTTCTGTCTTTTTAGCTTATTGTCATTGCTTATTTTTGTTCTCTTTTGCTTTTTAGATACAGCTTATTACTTGTGATAGCTTATTTGTCTTTTTCATTTGCTTAATTGCTTTAAAATAATGCAAACAGTTAGTTTTTTAGCTTAGTGTAAATTTAGCTATTTTTGTCACCTTATCTTGCTTATTTAAGTGCTTATTAGTGGTTTAGAAAAAAAGTGCTTTTGTAAAAATTGCTTATTTTTAAGTCCTTAAAAAATTTGTGAAAAAAAAATGAATTTCAAAAATGTTTGGGATAGGGGAAGTCCTAGGTGAGCCTAGGCTCGAACCCGAGACCTCAACCCTCTCACCAAACGCTTTAACACCAACACACACTACCAACTCGCCCTTGGGACTTTTTCGAATTTTTTTGCAAAATTAATTAGTTACCCTTTATTTGCTTCCTTTTTTATAATAAGCATTTCGAAGCTTATCAAAGGCTTTTCTCGGCTTATTGATACTGTTTCATTGAGCTATTTTCACTGCACTTCTTTTATATAATTTAGGACTTTTTGTGCATTTTCTAGAATTTTAACCATAAAGTTTATATATTTAATTAAAATTTCTTTTCGAATCTTTTTAATTCCATAAAAATTATAAAAAAGTAAAAAAAATATAATTCTTTTTTTTTAAATTTTCTTTTATCATATATTTCCAGAAAATTAATTTATTGCTTCCGAGGGCTTAAATTTAAAAATTTTCAATTCTTAAAGAACGGGATTCATTCCCGTTCATGTTTTTCGTGTTTTCAAGCCAGGAGCTTAACTCCAGATTTCATTCTAGATTTCTTAATCTTACATTTTAGTCAATATAGGGTTTATTAAAATGAAAAAATCTTTTTGTTAATTTTGAAAAATTAGGTTTTTAGTCAACGTTTTCACATTCCCATTTACCATTATTAGTATAAAATGTGTGCCTTTATCTTTTTATTGTAAGATCATTATTTTTTCCTGTTGATTTAGAAATCCAATCCACAACTTGTTCAATCAAAACATCAAATGTCTAACCAACGGTCCGTTGGTGGGATAAACGACCCTGAATAAACTCCTATACTACCTCTCGGACTACTTTGACTTGCTTTCAATGGACCTTATCAAGGGTAACTTGATTTGTTTAGAAATATAAAGTAGTATTTACATATTATTTGTATTTATTCACTTAAAAAGGAAACGGTCATGTTTTTTGTGGGCCTCTGCCGTGGAGGAGTGTAAAAGCTTTTGTCGTCGTGTTTAATAATTATGCTGAAGATCCTTCCGGTGGAAGATATTTTCTTAAAAAAATACAAAAATATCTTTTCATTTCTTTCAGTGATATAATAAATCAAGAAAAAAACCCTAACATAAAAATTTATCCTTAAAAAATCAATAAAAATTACCAAGTTGGTAAAAGAACACCAACATATAATACTTTCAACTGAAGTATTATCCAGTAATAAGTTCCCAAACAAAAGATTCAAAAACTTGCCTTTTGTGTCACTCGAGATACGCTCACCTGTGAAAGTGAACAAACTACTAGAGGGTATAAAGGAGGGTTGTTCCGAGGAACTACGACCCTAAAGGAAAATGGTTTTTAATAGCTTTCGCCTTCCTATTCTCCGCTCCTTATGCATTTTTTCTATTAGAGAGCACCGTAAGCTTTTGGCATATCAGGTTGTAAGTGTGTCTTATTCTCCATTGTCCTTAGTGTAAAGAAATAAATCATTGAAACAATTCAAAAATCTAAAAAAAATAATAGTGTAAATTACTCTTTTGATATTTTTCTGTTTTAGTGTATGACACTTCTTATCTTCCAGAATTCTTGTCCCACCTCTTAAAGATCAGAACTTCAATTCGAATAACTCGTGTCAACCTAAATCTTTTTTGAAATCAAACATGGCCGCTACAGGCGCCGTAATTACGGACTACCCTCCTCAAGGCGGTGATCTACCAGTTCCCGGACCTCCAACTATAAGAAGTTGTGCCAACCAACTTTGAATGGTAGGGGTGGACCAATTGCCCCGATCAACATTCAAGCAACCAATTTTGGACTTAAAAATGACATGATCCAACAAGTTCAAAATTCTTGCCAATTTCACGGATTACCGAGTGACGATGCGAACAAGCATCTTGACAAATTCTTGCATGTCACCCAAAGCATCAAAGTGAATGGGGTCACCGATGACGCCCTTCGTCTATATCTCTTTCCTCACTCCTTGACACATCATGCCACCGCTTGGTTTGATCGTTTACCAAGGAATTCTATCACCACATTTGAGCAAATGGCCAAAATGTTTCTCGAAAAATACTTTCCACCCTCAATGGTGACGAAGTTGAGAAATGAAATCACCAATTTCCATCAACGTCCTAATGAGTCGTTATTCAAAGCATGGGAACATTATAAGCTTTCAGTTGATCGATGTCATAACCATAACATGTTGCCCGTCACTCAAATAGATACTTTCTATAACGAGCTAACTTTGAGACATCGTGATACCATTAATGATGCTGCCGGAGGTACCTTTATGAAAAGGCGACCCGAAGAGTGCTACGATCTAATTGAGAACATGACCGCTCAACACAATGATTGGGACACTTCAGCCCAACGAAGTAAGTCATCTAGCTCTATCACTTCTTCCGGTCCAGAAATTTTAGCTCTCAAGCTTGAAATGGCGGAAATCAACAAAAATTTAATGAAAATGCTTCAAATAAACCAACAAGTAAAAGCAGTTACTCCTAGCTGTGAGACTTGTGGTGGTCCTCATGCCTACAATGATTGTCCAGCTACCGTTCGCCAAACTCAGAACGTATGTGCTGTGGTGGTACTCATTCTTACCGAAATTGTCCCGCCACCGATGGCAACATTTATCGTGACAATATTCAAGAATTTGTTTCCCAAGCTGCCGTAGCTAATTTCAATCAAGGAAATACCAGTTACCGAGCCCCAATTGCTAATCAAATTCTACCTCCCGGTTTTCCTCCCGTTCAACAAAACCAAGGAAATAACCAAAACCGTTATAACCAAAATCGGGGAAATAACTACAATCAAGGCCAAATTCATCGACCTCCGATTAATCAACCCCCGGTTCACCAAGCTCAACCTTACTAAGCTCAAGCTCCGCAAACATAAGGTGTGACAAAGACCGATTTTGAAAGCTATGTCAAAGCTAATGATGCAGTGATGAGGAACATGCAAGACCAAAACCAAAATTTGCAAAATTAAATGACCAATTTAACGGATATGCTTTCCAAGTTCGTGAATGCCAATACCGCTTCTACTTCAGGTTCAGGGATACTCCCTAGTAATACCATTACTAACCCGAAGGTAGATTTGAAAGGTATTACCATCCGAAGTGGTGTTGCTTATCAAGGACCCACGATTCCTACTACCTCTTCACCTCCTAAAGTAGTGGAACGTGAAACCGAGGTGACAAAGGACACGGTGCTTCCTACTAATGATGGAAGTACCAAAGACGTCCAACCTCCGGTTGTCCTAGTTTAACCTCATGTACCAAATTCTGAGCCCGTTGTTGCTCCCGTTAGTGCTCTAACGCCTAACTTGAAACTGTCAATTCCATATCCTTCGAAACGTAATGATGAAAAACGCCGTGAAAAAGCTAACGACTAAATTGAGAAATTCTACAAAATCTTTCAAGATATGAGTTTCGAAATTAGCTTAGCGGATGCGTTGATTCTTATGCCAAAATTTGCCTCGACTCTTAAAGCTTTAATTAGAAACAAAAAGTGAGATGGCTAGAACTCCTTTGAATGAACATTGTTCGGCGGTTATCCTCAACAAGTTACCTGAAAAACTTGGAGACCCCAGCAAATTTCTAATACCGTGTGATTTTCCCGGAATAGAAGAGTGCTTAGCCTTGGCGGATCTTGACGCTAGCTTAAATCTCATGCCATTATCAGTGTGGAAAAAGATTTCTCTTCCTGAACTCACTCCTACTTGTATGACTCTTGAACTTGCAGACCGTTCGATTACCAAACCGATCGGTATCGCCGAAGATGTCTACCACAAATTTTGATATGTGAGAAATCACATATCCTTATTATATCCAAAATAGCCCTTAAATGATCAAAATGTGTAAAAATATACTTGTATTTGTGTATTTTGTTATTTGTGAATGTGTAGGTACAGATAGTGCAAAAATCATAAGAAAATGGTCAAAACCGGACAAACACGAACACGGGAACGGATATAGTGCACAAGAGCCGGAAGTTTCTAGCAAAAGGTCATCAAAAGTCAACCATTGGTCAACTCATAAAAGACAAAATCCACAAAATACCCAAAATGCCCTAAATGTTAAACCAAATATCACCATAAGTCCCTAAACCCTAACACCGTTATCTCCTTTTTATAAAAGAGATAACGGTCATTATCTTTTATAAAAATCTAAAACCAGTTATAACCATGCCCACTTAACCACACCCGGCCCAATTCCCTTTTAAAATAAACCCTAGGCCTAATGTTCAAAGACAGTTAAAAAGGGCGCGAGTCCCTTTTTACTGTTCATCATCTTCTTCAATCAATTACCCGTCAAAATCAAAGGGTTAATTTAAATTGATGATGTGGCATCAAGATTCGAGTACTAAGCTATGAGCTGGCAAAGTTCGACGTTACCAAACCCTTCTATTGGTCCAAACAAACAAAGGAGGACACACAGAATCCTAAAGAAGCACATATGGAAGTAGGATTTTACACTAAATCCCTTGTAAAAGAAGTACACAGCCTCTGACACAAGGATTACCACGCTGGCAATCCGTATGATCAAATATCAATCCAACGGCTAATACTTGAGATCAAATGATTTGCATGAATGAAGGGTCGAGATCAAGGGGAGCGTCTAACAACTTGAGAGCCTAGATCCTTCCTATGAAGCTTATAAATAAAAGACCTCTTCACACACTCCAGGGAGGAGGGAATTAGATTAATTTTTTGCTTAAAAAATTTAGCTTTTGTAATTTTTCTTTAAAACTGTTTTAGCTTAATGTTTTCTTAATGTAATTTCAATTTTCAGTATTGTAATCATCTCTTTCATCAATAAAATTCAAGTTTTCTTAATATGCATTTTACTCCTTCACAAGCTCACTTTCATACAAAACATTGATTGATAAGCTGTCACTGTTTCATAAGCTCCTTATAAGCTAATCTCAAGCTCATCTAAGTCTCTAAGCTTAGATTAAACCCAAATTGATCACTAATTTACTTACACATTTAAAAAAAGTTCAATACCTATGCTATGGATGGATTTGGTTGCTTTGGATGATAAGCTTACCCTGGAAGAGGTTATGGGACTTTACTAGCTTATCCTTGTGATAAGCTAGAGCTTGTTGATAGCTCATTTGAGCTTAATCTTAGCCTTGTTTAGAGCAAAGGCTCCTGTAAGTTTCTTCTTTACATTTAAGATTAAATTTACACTACTAGCTTTAATCTGTTTCATCTGCTTATTGTATGCTTATTTTAGTTTAGATCTGCTTATTCTGCTTATTTTAGTCATATAATGCTTAATATGCTTATTAGTTAGTTTATATCATAGTTTGCTTGTTAAAATCATAAAATTGTTTAAAAAACCAAAAATATTAGCATAATTGTTAAGTTGGTTGTTAGTGCTTATTTGCTTATTGAAAAATGTTTAATAGGTCTGTTTTAAGATTGTAATAATCTGGTATTTGCAACTTGATCTTTAAATCTCTTATTCATAAGCTTAAAATGGGATTTGTGTTTTAAAGAGGTGTTTGGTTATTGACAATACTAACTAGCGTTAGTACTAACTAAAGTTAGTACTGTCATAAGCAATTTGGCCTTTTGGATCCATTTTAAATCTCATTTCTAGGTTTAAGAAATCAGGATTTAAAGCTGCTTGTAGGTTTAATCTAGTATTGATCATATTTGTGATAGTTGTTATAAATTTGAAGTCATTAAGCTCTGATCCTTAAGCTTGTTAAGTTTTGATTGTTTTTAGAAATAATAGTTAATTTGCTCTTAGTTTAATGTCATATAAATTTAGAAGTAAGTTCTTTTAGTCTGCAATTGTTAGAGTTAGGATTTGGTCATTATTGTGCAAACTGCATCAGTTAAGATTATAGAAAAGGCCTTTTTCTAGCTTAATTATCAGATCGTAATAGTAGTTGTTAGGGCTTGATATTTAGCACACTAGTAGATTTTAGGCTTGATTTCATATGTTTGAGTTTATTTTGTTAAAATTAGCTTATCTAGTAATCTGATTTTTAGCAGTTTGTCTTTTCAATACAAAAATAAACTCAGTACATGCTGGGTACATAAGCAGTTTTTACTTAGCTTTTTAATTGGTCATTTAAGTTTCAAAATAATTTTAAAAAGCTGTTCAAAGTAGCTTATTGGTCAGGATTTAAGGTGGTATAGCTTAATAAGACATAATGATCTTATAGCTTATTGAAAAATAAGCTCAAAGATACCCTTAGGGCCTGTTTGGTTATCATTTTCCACCAAAGTGCTTATTTAAGCTTTTTAGCTTATTTCTTATAGATTTTGTTTATTTTCTATTTAAAACTAGCTTATTAGATTAAAATTCAGTTGTCATTAGCTTTATAGGGTCAAGCTTGAAGAAACAAGTAATCTTATGATCTAACCAAGAACAAGAGTGAGATGTAGGTTGTGATGTTAGAGATATAGAATGGATGGAATGGATGAAGTGTATTATGATGAAATGTTACAAATGGAACAACCAACCCCTCTCCAAGGCTAGGAGAGGGATTATATACATACATGATGGCCGGCCATGGGCTATGATAGGCCTCCCATGGGCCTTGGACCGGACTAGATTACTAATCTAATCATTACACTAACTACGAGCTAAGACCTGTTACAACTTGGAAGTGACCGACACTTTTTGTGTTTCCAACAATCTCCCCCTAAGGGAGGTCACTCCATTTTACAAAACTTTAAGCCTAGCATACTATGCTTTGTCTTTTAGTCTTTAGCTCGTCCTTTTGACTTTCTCTTGTGGATATGTTGTAGTGATCATTGATTTCTGGATTGAGCTTGTTCATTGAACTTGTATTTGACATTGTGATCTTGAGCATCTTGAGATCATCAACCAAGCACAATCTCTTTACGCCATCTTGTAACTTTGCCATCTTGTGGACTTGTGACTTCTGGACCGACATGCTCATACCATTCTTAATTTGATGACTTGGAAAGCTTTAATGTTGCATCTTTCTTGAAATTCTTTAACTTTAACACTTCGTCACTTCGAGAAAGACGTTCGGTATCAGAGTGACGGAAACTTCTTTGAACTTCTTTGACTTTAATACTTCGTCACTTCAAGAAAGACGTACGGTATCAGAGTAGCGGAAGTCTTGAAACATGTACTTGAGCTTTCATGATGTCTTTATGTTTGTCGGTAGGGTATGAGCATGTGGCTATGGATCTTTGTGAGACAGCTGGAAACAGGTACCTTCACCACCTTCTTTAAGTTTCCTGCAATAAAACAGTTAGCAATAAAGCGGGGGGACGAATATGGCTTTGTCATTCGCCCAGGTTTGGTTGGAGTAACCTTCAAATCCGTGAGGATCGACCTGTGATCAGATAGATTCAATTTAAGAAGAATCTTCTTGACAGGATTTCCAGCTGTAGTATTGAATCTTTCTAACACATAAGTATTAGATTCATCGTACTCAGCATGTTCTCATTATCGGAACGTCTCAAAGCAGACAGCACGATAAGAGTGAACCAGTGAGTTACTATCTCACCGATTGATATAGAAAATTGATTTGAAAATCAATCGGTGTATCACTTGCAAAATTGTTTTTGTGACACACCGAGAGTGTTAATCATTTCAAAAATTCATTAACAACCGTTGATCCATTTCCTGGAACAAGTTTGATTCTTATAGAATCGCACCATCGTTTCTTTCCAGTTGTCACAAGTTTGATTCATAAAGAATCTCACAAGTTACCTACCATGAGCTTGTTTGATGTTGGCTCAAGCAGGATTTCCATCTTCATTGTGAATACCTAAGTATCACTCGGATGTTCTGGCAAAATCACAAGGATCTTGCGTAGGACTCTAATGATATTACTTGATATTCACATTGTGTGAGATAACAAGCTAAATTATGACAAGTGTCCTAATGAGATTAATGGATGATCTCTTTTGGCTCTAGACTCAATAGTGCACTTTGATTTTAGTGATCGGAGGCTGGAGCAGACTGCCACCTTTTCAATATCAACTAACTCGGAGTGAGAAAGTCGATAGAAATGCGTGTAATCTCTGTGAGAAATGAAACAAGAGTCTTTTGAGAGACCTTGAGTGGCTAGGGAGGGTTGTGCATAGCGTCACTGGGTCCATGACAGTCTTCAATGTCAGACAACACCTTAGTGTTTCCGACAATTTATGTATTGACCCGGTTTCTACCTAAGTGTATGGAGGGCTTCTTTCTTTACACCCTTTATCCTTATATTTCTTTTTCATTCTTCAACCCCTTCAATGCTTACCGAGACTTCATAACTAGGGGTGAGCATCGGGACCAAACCGACCCGTCCCGACCCGATCCCGACTCATCCCGAAACCGACATCGTGGAAAAC
>BQNB010072676.1:0-30198 GCA_026074375.1 Tanacetum coccineum
ATTGGCGAATGGCCATTAATATCAAAAGTCAAATTTCGTTTTTTTTATATTTTTTGATATATTGCTCAGCATATTCGTAACCGAATACAATACATTCTTTTGTTGGGCTTTAAATAAGTGTACATAAATTAGGCTTTTAAATAAAATTGGTGCCCCTCTAAATAAATGGGCCCTGTGCCATAGCCCAGGTTGCCCCTGCCCACATCCGGGCCTGTTAAAAACATTCAAAGGTCTTGAGACCTATCTATCCCAAGTTGCAAGTTGCTACAAGAACCGAGCGAAAATCCAAGATTCAGAGAGACATTGGATCGAGGGGAAGATATCCTCTTCTCTAATTTTGTTGACATCCTCTAACTTAGCATTAACAAGCTTGTTCCTCCATTTCTAAATGGCCTAAAGAGTGCATTGAAACAACCCTTGAATAATCTTGTTAAGGCGGTTACAACTAAAGCTGAAAATCGAACCCAAGGCAATGTCTTGAATGGAGAATGGCGGGAAACCATTAGACAAGCCCAAGTTCTACCAATCCCACACTTTCCTCCAAACTTTGGTAGCAAATGAGCACGAAAGGAGGCAGTGATCAATAAGCTCATCAACATCCCCACGGAAAGGGCAAAGTGAAGAAGGAATATGCACCCCACGAGATTCCAGATTTACGCGAGTAGGCAGCCTATTAAGGGCCGCCCTCCACACACAAATATTGACTTTCCGGGGAATCCACGAGATCCATGTATGCATCAATCCAATGGTATCATCCGCAAGCAACAAATTTTGGATAACTCTAGAGAGAGTATTAACCTTAAAGTTACCCGACACTTCAAAGATCCAATGCCATTTATCATAACCCTCACTCGACAAGGAAAGGCTACCCACCACGGAGATAAGGGAATCAAGGTCTCCAAGGGCTCTATCACAGGGCTGGAAACGCCAATTCCAGTTACCTGTCCATGAGTCATTAACCAAATGTCATCGATCCATTATAGAGCAGCCTTGGAAAGAGTCAAGGGAATATAGCCTAGGGAAAGAGTCCATAAGCCGAACCCCCTCTCTACACACACATCTTTCCAGAAAGATACATTTGAACCGTTCAAAACCTTAATGGAAAAGAAGTCTTGGTAACCAGGAACAATGGAATCAATTTTTAATGAGGCCTTGATAATGTCGCACTAAACGCCACTAGTCATGGAAGAGTTTATAGAGGAGCTAAATTCACCATCCTCCCCATAAAAATCTCTAATAACAAAACGTCAAAGAGCCTCTTTCTCAGTGAGGAATCTCCATTTCCACTTTCCAAGAAGACTCAAATTTCTTGCTTGAAGGCAACCAATACCAAGCCCCCTCGGTCCGAGTCGAGGAGTATACTTTTCCACTTAACCCAACTAATACCCCGATGAGAATCCTTAAAGCCCCAAAAGCATCGGCATTTAATATGTTGGTGCAACATTGACTAGGATCTCTTTTATATTTTAATGATGATAAATAAACGCTCGCAAAACGTAAAATAACAAACGATAGCCTAAATCTGTAAAACCGGATTTTCCTGTCCGGCCCGCTGTTCACGCGTCAGCACATGAGCAGCGCGCCACAGGCAAATTCTATTTTTACGGATTTGATTTTGTCGGATTTCTTCTTACCCAACACATGTGGAAACTTCAATAAAGGTATGTATATGATATTTGATCATTTGGAAACACTCCAATGAGGTTTAGACTTAGAGAGGAGCAAAAACAAATCCTCCTATTTTCCTACAAAACGCCAACTCAAATCTTTTACCAAACGCCTCTTGCCAAGGCCGAAACTTCTTTCTAAACCTAGTATGAACATTTTTTCAATATACCAACAAGCAAAAGTATTCATTTGACCTTAATCCAGATTTACATTGTTCCTAATCATGTAATGGGCTTTACTCCTTATTGGTCAAACTAAGTCAAATGTCACTTTATGTAAACGCATCCTTTTCCATTATGGGGTATGCTTTACTAAAGATACAAACACTTAGCTTGTTTGTATGAAGATAATTAGTGATCAAATTCATTGTTAATTATCATAGATTAAAGTCTAAATGACTAAATGAGTTTGTGCTATTTGGAGATTAATTATACTTTGAGTTTTCTCATCTCCTTACCTATAAATGTTTTACAAACTCACATGTATTCCTCACATGTACAAGTCCACACTTCTTCTACACAATCCTACAACCCATTCATCCTAATCATTTGTTCACCCTTCTTACCCAACAAATGATTCCGTCTCTTCCACACACACTCCAAACACCTTCTTCCTAAACAATCCCATAATCACATATGCCCATTCTTTTCTATCTTATTGGCCATGTGATTATAAACCCAAATTAATCCTTTGATTTCATCGTTATCTTCATCTTCTTTATCTTCATCTTAAAACCTTGACTCACATAAGCCTTCACCAAATAATCCCTAAATCTCATCCTCAATATGCCAACTCATATTCCCTTACACAATGTACTATCCTTGTACTTGTTGTACTTCTTGTTCCCTATATTCCAAACAACGAATCCTCCACATCTTATCAAAACATTCTCCACCACTCATTCAATATTTACCTTCTTCTTCACAACATTTGAAATTTACACACACACTTCTTCATCCTCACCCTTGATCAAGCCACTTCATCAATCCAAGTTCCAACACTTTTTTCTTCACCCTAGGATTGATTTCAAACAAACACACTTTCTCTTCTACCCTTGATCAAACCACCTCATCAATCTAATATACCTTATTCTCTTCTCAACCCTTGAATTGAACTCTCATCTCAAACAAACATACTTTCTCTCACAAGCATACACTTCTCACTCACACAATAAATACACCCTTCTTTCTACCATTGATCTTGCCACTTCATCAATCCAAGTTACCTCTCTTCTTCACATCCTCACCATCCATTTCAAATCAATATCAATAGGCTCCTTTCTATCACATCATGCCAACTCATGCCAACTCATTCACAACCTATTCTCTTTTATCCAACATGTGGCTGATTCAATTTGAAATTCAAATTTAAAATTCTTCCCCCTTTATCTTCAAGCAAAGAATATTCTCTTATACCATTAACTAGCTTTTCAAACCTTTAGTTAGATCCCAACTAAGCTAATTACTCTTTGAGGAATACCTAAAATACCCATTTTCGATAATTCTTTTCTCTCTTTACAATATCGGATAAGCGAAAGGCTTTTAAATACTTCACAAACGTTTTTATAAAATGGCTATTTGAGTTGGTTGCCCTTGAGTGTAAGAATCATTGAAAGGTCTTAGCGTGAAGTACAATTGGGGGTTTAACAAGTGCGGGTATTTAAAACGCCAAAATATCAAATAAATATTTTGGGAATCTAGCGCCCTGACCATGCGTGTCGCGTGGGCAGCACGCCACTAGCAAAATATTTTCCAAGGTTTAGGATTCTTAGCCTATAAATACCCACCCTTGGCCTTTGTATTCCTCACCTCTTGCAATTATTCTTTCCTCTCCTTTCTCTTCTCCTATCCTCTAAGTCTAACATTAAGTGTTCCAAACTTCTTATCTATCATTCTATTAAAGTGAACACATCTCCGCGAGAGAGCTACACAAGTACCTAATCCATACTTGTATGTTTTGTCAAGGTCTTCTTTCTGATACCCTTTCTTTAAAATCGAGTCTCTATGTTAGGTTACGACTTGGTTCAACATCTTTTATTCAATCAATCGGGTTGTAATCTAGGTGGAGGTTTGGTAAGCTTCCAAAGGAAAGGCTTTAGAGTTATAGGTTAAGTCGAATCACGGGGTCTTAGGGGTGGATTCCGAGGGCGGAATACCGTGGTAGTAACTGTTCTTTGTGAGCGTCGGGTTTTGTTAAAAGTCGGTGGAGTTAAATTGTAATATGGTTTGTAGTCCACCATAAGGATTATACTAGTGTAGTATCAGAGTCGTGGATTCGCAACTAGACGTACGGAAGGACTAAACCCCCTACCTGAACCAGTATATATCGTGGTGTCTCTTCTTCTCTCTGTCTACTTATTCTTCTCATTACAAAGTAGATTAGTACACCCCTCGAATCTTTCGAGACTTGAAGTTTTATAAACTTTAAAGAAGTCAAGAAAACCGTATTCACCCCCCTCTACGGTTCTACAATTGGTATTAAAGTAGTTTACTTAAGTTTTCAAGCATTAAAACCTTCCCGAGAAGTCATTTTAAGTTGAAAACTTCTTTTTCAAAAATTCAAAATCCTAACTTTGATTTTTGAAAAAGTTGAGTAAAGATCCATGGCTCAAGAGAACTATGTCGAGGGGTGTTCTATGCAAAGACCACCTTTGTTGGGTGTTCTATGCAAAGATCACCTTTACTAGAACCAAATGAGTTTTGCTTTTAGAAAGCTCGCTTTGAGACTTACGTAAAGTCCAAAGACATTGACTTGTGGCAAGTAATTCAAAACATCAATTTCTACTATGAAGTTGAAGACTCGAAAACCAAGCTAATGAAGGAAACGCCATATGAACTTCTTAAAGATAATCAAAAAAAGAAACTTGTCAAGAACAATGAGGTCAAGATGACTCTTTACAATGCTCTACCCCAAAAAGTATACGAGCGAGTCTTCATGTGTAAAACCGCCAAGGAGGTTTAGCATACACTAATAATCACTTACTAAGGTAATTCACAAGTCAAGAATTGCAAGATTGATCTTCTAACTCAAGAATATGAGAAGTTTTCAATCTCTATTGAAGAAATTATTGATAGCGGCTTCACACGATTCAACGTTATTGTGACTAGTCTAAAATCTTTAGATCCGAACTACTCTAGCAAGAATCACAAATGAAACTTTCTTCGTGCTCTTACATTGAGATGGAGAGCCAAGGTGACAGCCATTGAAGAAGCCAAAGACTTGGCTACTTTTCCTCTTGACGAGCTAATTGGCAACCTTAAGGTTTATGAAATGGTCTTGGATAATAATGGTGTAGCTTCCAACACCACTAAAGAAAAGGTTAAGTCCTTAGCTCTTAAAGCTAAAGTCACTAGGGAACAAACTAGTGATGAAAGTGATAGCCAAGATGGAAGTGATGAAGACATAGATGAAAAAGAAGAAGCTGAAGCATTCAATTTGATGGCTAAGAACTTCCGCAAGTTCTTTCGTAAGGGTAATCGGTTCAGACGCGGAAATCGATTTGGCGATAGAGGTAATCGATTCGGTAATGGCCACAGTACTAGATTTGGGAACAAATATGGTAAAGCTCAAAGCAAAAAAGGATCTTGCTATAATTACGGGATAGAAGACCACTTTTCTAGTAAGTGTAGAAAGTCGAAGGAGAACAAGACTTTTGTTAGAGGAACATGGAGCGATAGTGAAGACGGCGACGAACACCAAAACGACGCAACATGTCTCAAGGAAATCGACTCTCAAGAGGTAGTATCCAAACCATCTATCTTTAATTATAATTGTTGGTCCCTTGGAATCTGATATAAGGTTTATCAATTTAAACTAATCAAATTCTATGACAATGAAGTGAGTTTTAAATAGATATATACGTAGAATATAAGAACAAGTTTAAAACACACAGAAGTACTTTTCAACGTATAGGTTCTTATTAGAATCAAATAAAGAATCTATGACACACCTTTCTTGCGGGATAGCAAGGTGGTTGAATGACAATTAGGGTGTTATCTCCTTCGAACTTAAACTCTAACCAAAGTTAAGAGAGTAAGAAAACAAACTACTTATGACTAAACTAAAGCTTCAGCTTCCGTAGTACCATTCAGTTTGTTTGAGAGATAAATGAACTCTTTAATGTGTATCACATTAATTGGAAGAGATAACATTTACTCTGGGAATCCCTATCCTTTTATAGGCAAAGGGATTAGGGTTTACAAGTTTAACCTACACTAAGTGGCAAGCATTAAATAGGTGGTTGAGCTACCATTTAATGCACGTTTACTTTCTAGTACTAGGTACAGTCCTTTGAGGAAAGTTGTTGTACTTCTATACTAACTTTTAGAAGTTACTTTCCCAAGGAGATTGCTTTATTCTTTTTGACATAAAGAAATCTTTTTCCGGCCTTGTAAACCTTCTAAAAGTGAAACAACATGTTTCAACTTCTGTTAAAGAGATAGACTACACTCAGCTTAAAAATTATCAACCAAGCTAAACTAAAGCTCTTTCCAAAGATCTTCTTCAGTTTATGTACCGCTACATGAACTGAAGTAAAGATACTTCCTAATCTTCTAAGGACCCGAAGAGCTGACGCTGAAGAACCTTCAGCCACTCAAGCTGAAAGACTTCAGCTTGAGTAATACTTAGGGGATTTTATGTTTAAATCTACTGAAAGACTAAAGGGCTCAGGAACTGAACCCAACAATCTCCCATTATTTGAATATAAAAATAGCCTAAGTTAAAATCAGTTATAAGTGAGCAAAACAACTTCTTCTTACACAACTGATATAAATTGAACAACATAAACTGATAACCTTTCATTATAACTTTCATTACAATACAAATTTAAAAGATAAAGTTATTACAAAAGATTACATTCTATTGCCTTAGCTGCTCAATGACTCTTATCTGCTTGAGTGGGTTCAAGTTTCTCTTATCAATTTCAGCAAGCAAAAGAGAACTGAAGGTCCTGACATGATCATCAAGCCCTGAACCTTGGTGAAGTCTGAAGAAGTTTTCTTGTACATTATGTAGAATCCAAGATCTGGACTCAACTAGGGTATAATACCAATGATCAACACACAGCGGAATAATAATTAAGAATAAGATCAAAGTTACTAATAAGGTTTTCTTTATTGAACATAATAAAGAAACTACTTCAAGGGTCGAGATTGAATGGACTATTCTAGAATTCTTCACACCTCTTCACCAATCCTCTATAAATAGAGCACATAGGACTCATTTTTCCTGTTGTTGAATTTTGTTTTAAACTTTCATTTTGTAATTTCGTCAATAATAAGCAATTTCTTTCAATTTTCAGCAAATCGTTTTAAGCTCTTGTACTTTCTACTTTTAAACTTGTACTTCATTTGATTGAGTAATACAATTCAGTTTTCAAGCATGTTGTACTTGATTTTCAAATACATCGAATTACCTCAATAAGCTCTCAATAAGCTCATGTGAGCTAATTACTTTTCATAATCTCAAATTTAGCTTACATCCTGTTTTAAGTCAATCATTTGCTCATTCTCATCATTTACATCAAAAGTCATGATTACCTAAGTGTTTTGAGTTCATTTTCAAGCAACAAGGAGAAATAAGCTTCATACAGCTTATTGAGATCTTAAAAACTTTAAGGTTTAGAATGCTAGGCGCCATTTAGGATCAAATTTGTTAGCCACTCATTCTACAAGAGTGGCTAAGTGCTAAGACTACATCAATTTCAGGTTTAAATCTTTCAATTCCTTTACAGCTTATTCATTTAGCTTATTTCAACATTTTTTATTTTACCTTATGCCTTAATCATGCTTAAACTAGCTTAGTTAGTCTATAAGTGGTGTTAGTTTTAAGCTGGTTTAGTTTTAAGTCAAGCTAGATTTACTTTTTCTAATCTGTCATAAATAGTAATAATACTAGCTTCATATAGAAACTAGCCTTAGTTCCCTTACATAACTTAGGCCTTTAAGTGTTTATAAATAGCTCCAATATTTTATATAAAATAGAAGTATATAAAAATAATAAGCTGTTTAGATTGATAATAGGATTTAAAGATCAATATAGTGAGACAGCTTAAAGATAAAGGAATGTTTGGATTATGCTTACTTTTGACTCCTAAAGTCAACCAAACTTTGTCACAACTTGTCAACCTAGTTGAGTTAGTTTAAATAACAAGGAATCAATATTTTTGGAAGTTAGATTTTATTTTTACAAAGATTAGAGTTTAAAAACTTAGTTCTAGCACCAGGGCAATTATTCAGTTAAGTAGTTTTAGATTTTATGAATTAATGAGCATTTAGATTTCTTACTTAGTAAATTCAGATAATAATGCATATATTCACTTGATTATGATTTTTAAACTTGATTTAGCCTTCAATAATAAACTAGCACATTGCATCAGCAATAAACTTCATATCAGCTTAGGTTTTGCTATTTTACACTTTGAGTTTTTCATTTTATTGTTAAAACTTTGCAAAATCCCTTTATCTAGGTTGATTCTAGGAAAGTAGTGTAGCTTATTTCTAAAATCTCAGCACTTAAAGTTCAAAAATAAGCATTTTAGTTTACTTGAAAAAAGCTTAAAAACTGTTTCATAAAAACTTGCATTTTCTCATTTCAATTTTCTTGATAAATTTGTTAGAATAAGTAATTTTTAGTTTAAATCCTTTTTATACACATCTTAAGCTAGAATAAGTTTCTTTTGCTTTTAATTTTCATCAAGAAATAAGCTGGGAATAAGCTCAAATCCAAAAAGTTGGTTAAATAAGCACTTTCTGTAACAGCTTAACATTTGCTTATTTTCTGGCTTATTCTTTTGTTAAAAGTTAGAAGTCCTTTTATTAAAGTTGTAGAGATTAAGCTCCTTAACAAGTTTGTAGTTTAGTTTTTGGCGAAAAGCCACTTATCAAAAGCCAAAATAACACTAGCGAGGGTCTGTTCTTATTCTTAATAGTCAAAGGGTGCCCGTTTTTAACTAGAGCGTAAATTACTCATATTAGCCCGCCTTTTACCCCCCCCTTTGGTTTCATTTCTTACATTTCCTAGCTCTGCTTTTCTAGAATAATAATTAGAGATTAATATTTTTTTCAAATAGTTTTATTATTTAGGGGTTATATTGTTTAATATTGATAAATTAGGGTCCCAATTAGGGCATAAAATTATGGCTTTTTGCTTTCCATTAATTTTCTGCAACCAATATTAGCATCTTAAAACCAACTTTCTATATTTTTCCAATTAAATTTGTATTTTCTAGAAATTAAAATAGATTTAATTGATTTACTTTTTCTTAGAAAATTCATAAAAAATAGAAAAAGAGTTGAAAAATTTTGATTCTTTTTGCATTAATTTTCTTTTTAAATCTAGTATTTTTGAAAAATAAAAGCAAAATTTTAGTTATAATTTTTAGAAAAAGTTTATTTTTGATTAAATCATTAATCTTTGTATTTCTTAATAGTTCAAGGGTGCCCGTTTTAACTAGAGTGTAAATTTCCCATAGTTAGCCCGCCTACCCTTTAGTTTCATTTCTTACATTTCATACCCTGTCTTTTCTAGAATAATAATTAGGATTAATATTTTTCAAATTAGTTTTATTATTTAGGGTTTATAGTTTTAATTGATAAAATTAGGGTTCAATTAGGGCATAAAAATTAGGGCTTTTGTTTCCATTAATTTTCTGCACCAATTTAGCATCTTAAAACCATTTTTCTATATTTTTCTTATTAAATTTGTATTTTCTAGAAATTAAAATAGATTTAATTGATTTACTTTTTCTTAGAAAATTCATAAAAAATAGAAAAAGAGTTGAAAATTTTTGATTCTTTTTGCATTAATTTTCTTTTTAAATCTAGTATTTTTGAAAAATAAAAGCAAAATTTTAGTTATAATTTTTAGAAAAAGTTTATTTTTGATTAAATCATTAATCTTGTAAAATTCATAAAAAATTCAAAAATAGTTAAAAAATTCCAATTCTTTTTCCTAAAATTTTCATTTTAAATTTGTGATTTTTAGGTATAAAATTTGTTAAAAGTTGTGCCTTAGATTTTAAATTTTAGTTTTAGCTCGCATTAATACGTTTTGTGCATTTAAATTTCGTGCTATTTCATTGTGTTTAATTCGTGCTTTTACATTTGTAGTATAACTCAAAGTTCAAAAATCCTTTACTATTCTAAACTCGAATCCGAATTATTCCTAAATTCTCAATTCACGATTTCGTTGGGACACGACCCGAGGAAAAGTACTTCCCGGATAAAAAATATACAAATTGTGTTTTCTTTAGTGAGATTTTTACCTTATATTTCTCTTGTTTGAGAAGTATTTTTGGAATAGAATCTTACGGATTTTTATATTTTTACATTGAAAATACTAAAAGTATATAAATTTTGGCTTCAAAACTAAATTTTGCTGCAGATGCCGGAATATCGAGAACGATTTGTTGAAGAATATTCGATGAAGTAAGTTTCGAAATCCTTCCTTTGGAGTTATTTTGCTATATTGTATAAAAATATAAACAAGTTCATTAATTCGATTCCTATCAGAATTAATAAAAAAATAATATATATAATAAACATTTGGAAACTAGCTAACCATCTTAAAACCATTCCAATAAACAACAAAACAAACGTGAAAACTTGCAGGTACGAACGGACCTTTAAGTTTACAACTATAAGGCGAGTTTAAGGAAAAGTGATAGCTACTCTCTAAGTATCATTGCGGCCCGCTAATCTTTTTCGCTCCTTGTGCGTAACTCTTAGAGACATATCGTGAAGCTTGTAAAAAACGAGTAATAAAATATTTTTGTTTTCATTCTTAATAAAAACTAAAAAATTATAAATTTCCCTAAAAATAATCTTCTTAATCTCAAATTCTTCTTTTCTTATTTTCACTAGTGCATGCGCACTCGCTCTTCCTTGGAATATACTATTCCAAGAAGACGTAATTGTCGACGATTCTCGACACCAGACAAGAGTCAAATCCTCTCATTATTGGATCCGATTCCCAATGGCCGACATCGAACAATGCCCCAAATTTACAAAGCACCCATCGAGGTGTATGATGAATGCTAAGTAGTTCCACCCGATCAATTGCTAATAATTTCGAGCTTAAGCAACCTTTAATCAATCTTGTGCAAAGCAACAAATTCACGGGTAGACAAGATCCCCACATTCACCTTCGAATTTTTTAATAAGGTCACTCAACGTTTAGACCATCCATAAGTTCCGAACACTTTCGGTTAAGCTTTTGCTTTTTCCCTTTTTCTCTAGAACGGTTGAGCCCGAAATTGTTAGACAAGGAACTTCTAATCAATTTCTCACATGGACGACCTTGTTTTCAAAATTCATATACCATACTTAACCAAAAACAAACAAGCCATTAATTACGCAAGGGAACGTTTTAAAAGGACTCCAACGTCAATGTCCTCACTCATGGCTTTTTGAACTTCACCAACTCGATACTTTTTACTCACTCTTTGAATTCCAAACGAACAAGGATTCCATAGAATCTGCAGCAGGTGCAAATTTCTTAGACAAGATGCCTCAAGAAGTTTAGCGACATTGAAAGCAAGACAAAATTTGCGTTACTCTCCAGAATCGTGCTAATGAGTTCAAGAGAGAGTACGGATGCTCCTCTTTCAAAAATCTTCACTTCTCCCACTAATTCTTCGATAAGCAACAAATACCGCTTCTCTCGAGGATAAAATGACCATCAAGAGTTGAACCAAAATGATGATCAAAATGAAAGCTTTAGTGTGTAACAATTAGACTACAAACTCCTGCACACCGTCAAAGCAGTTGAGGCAAGAGTTTACTACTTGTGGCAACAATCCATAGTTTTAATGTGTGCCCCAATGACTATAGGAGGTTATGAGTACCCGTTATCATGATAATTTCAACAATTTCAACAAACCGCTTCGTTTGGTAATTTTTGTTCAAAAAATGGAAATACTGGTACCGAACTCCCCAACATGGCAAACCAAATGAGACCACCATGCTTTTCTCACACCAATCCCAAGCTTCTAGACCTAACCAGGAGAATAATGGAACCAAGGGTATAATGGGACTAGAAATGTTAATCAAACCATCAAGTTAACAAGGAAAGGCCCCCCTAACCTCGGCTTAACTACACAAGCTCAAGACTTAGCAGTCCCAGAGTACACAAGCACCAGTTGCCGTACTCAAGGTTTGAGGCTGTACACCAAAGCGAATGATGTTACTTTGAATAATTTGCAAAAGAATTTAATGAGTTTCAAAAGGAGCAAAAGATTTTCAAAATGTAGCAAAGAAATTTCAGATATATGCTTAATATGTTTCAAAAACAAATGGGGGATAACAATGCATCAAGGTTCAAGACTTTTACCCGTAATAAAACCCCATTTTTTTTCCCCCACGAACCCAAGTGGATGAAGCTAAGCCATTACGACCGAAAGCGGACGTTTCTTACACACCGTTCCCCAATTCACCACCTCTCTATGATGTTAAGAACCTTTGACTGAGAGGAAACTCGAGGTGACCAAGATAAGGTGCGTACCGATCCACCAAAAGACATCCACACCTCTGGTTACCAAAAATCCCAAGATTCCGTTAGCCGGTTGGCAGTCCAATTTCACCTGAGCCTTCTTCGCTCAAGTTGATAATTCTCCACCACCACAAAAGAACATTCTATAAAGAGACCAAACTTCCATATCCTTCTAGGGTAAGCATGAAAAATGGGAAAGAGAGAGTAAAATATAAAGTGCAATCCAAAAGTTTTAGGAAATGTTCAAAACGATTCATTTGGACATTACTTTGGCGATGCTTGATCTAAGCCTAAAATATCAAAAGATTTTAAAAATCATGGTGTCAAACAAAGAAAAAGTCAAATGAGATTGGGCTAATACACCGGTGATAAACTTGCTCTGCTTCATTCCTCAAAAAGCATCCGAAAAGCTTGGGATCCTGACATTTTCTCATCCGTATGATTTTAGTGATCTTAAATGCACAGCTTAGCAGACCTAGGGTTCTAGTTATCAACTATCCATTCTCCCGTATACCACAAAGTTAGGCCCCTTCCCAATTGCAATCTACCCAGGTATGAACCTTAGAACTAGAAAAAATGCCTCTCTTTGTCCTAAAGAATTGCTAGAGATGTCGTGTTCCTTGTGAAAATTTACTTACCCGGCCGAACTTTTGTTTGTAGTATGACTTTGAGTGTAATTACCAATTACCTTTGATACTTAGTAGGCCTTTCCTTAAGACCGCGACGGGTCTTAATTGATGTTCACGGAAGAGCTAGTGAGAAGGGTGGTTTGGAAAAATAGTTTTTAAACCGATGGTTAGTCAAGCGACAAGAGTCAATCCACATATGGATGTTTTATGATGACCGGGTCAAAAATGTTATTGTGAATCTAAGAATTGATGATTCTCCACATCCTACTATAGGATTTTGATCGGAGTATAAATCTCTTCTAGTGAAATTAATAAACAAAGGAAGAACTTTTAAGGAATTTTCTGACACCAGGACCTCTAGAAAAGACAGGCTTGTTTTAAAATTCACTAACCAAGGAAAGAGTTATTCATTCACCGAATAAAAGCTTCCATAAGTCAGAATTTCACACATCTTTTCCAAATAATAATTTTGTAGGACTCTTTCAAAATGGGGGAGAGGAATCTTAATGTTATTTCCAAACAAAGAATTAAACAAAGAGATTCTCATTACAAATCCCAAGAGATCCAAAATTGGAAAAGATTGTGATTTCCTTCATGTGATGATTTCCAAAGGTTTCAAGACTTTTCCAAACCCCTTTTTGAGAAAAAAGATGACTTTCCTCATGAATGACGAGTCAATTCTTAAAGGAGTTTTCATAAGGAAACTCTTAAGGTTATTTGAACCCTCATTTTTGAAGATACGAGGAAAACATATCAAAAGAGGTATCTAAACAATTTCAATCTATTTCACCAAAAGTGAACTTCTGAAACCCTCAATTGAGTCTCTACCAAAAGTATGATTTAGATGATGACGATGATCTCTTGAGATAGAATTCTAACAATGCTGAGGTGGAAAAGAATTTTGTATGGAGATATGATTTTGAAAGAATGGATGATGAATATGATAAAAGTCAATTATTTTGACAATCAAGTTCAAAAGTTTTTTAAAAGCTTAAGTGATGACTTGAACCCGGTTGGTCCAAGTCAGTTGAAGGAAATGAATTGATTTCATGATAGGTGATGTTTCAAAAAGTATTCACAACAAAAATTAGGATAAAATTTTCAAAACCCGGTATTTTTTGATAATGATTTCTTTTTATAAAGGATAAAGAGTTCAAAAGGATTAGCACCATCTAAAGCTCCTTTTGACTCTTGATGTTTAGACCACTCTACCCACCTTTAATGGACTTTCATGTTACCAAAGCATTTTCCGGGTTCACATTTTCTCTCTCGAAAATCTTTTCTAAAAAGTTTGTTGAATCCGGAATAAGAAATGCTATGGTATATCTTTCATCTCTAGTTTAGGGAGGTTTCCACCTCTTGGAATTTCTTCACCCTCATTATTATCCTCCATAATGACCTAGTTTGGAAAAAGAGTCAAGCGAAGGGGACTCTATAATAATACAAGCGCTTCGAGGGAGCACCCCATGCTTACCTTTTATTTCTTTTCAATTTTTCTTTCTATTTTCTTTGCTTCCCCAAGGACAAATTAATTCGGGGGCGAGTATAGCTTGTACTCGGTTAACAAAAACTAAGCCGTTTTAGAGAAATTTTTGAGCTAACAATGTAAAAAAAGAGAGGAAACTTGTTCTTTTTCGTCTCTTGTTGGTTGTTTGTTTTGTCTAGGTTTTCCGGATTTTGGAAGCTTCATGGTTCAAATTTGTGGAAGGACAAAGCAATTCCTAGCAATTTCCATCGATGGTCCTCCCAATATTCTCTCATAATTTGAATCTCTTATCCTGTTCTTTATCGAACTAACATCTATTCTTTTGCATGGCCAAAAAGAATTTTTGTAAAGATTCCTTTGTGAACCCTTATTTTTAAAAAAACATTGAGACAAAGTTTCATTTTAGTATGTGGGAATGATATCATCGATATTAACTTGCACTTCAACGCAACCTGTTTGATATCTTTGAATTACCTTTTTGTGAAAAGTAAAAAGTATAAATTTTTGCTTACAATAAAAGCACAAAAGAAGCTATGATTTGAAGAGAAAAAAAAACAACACACTTTTTAGAAGTCTTGTGGAGAGCTAAATAGGAGTTACTTTTGAATTGACCGGTGGAAAATGCCCTCTTCTAGTTCTTTAATTTAACCTACCTTTGTGGGCCAAGCTATCACAAATCCAATTGCTTTGATTAAAATGTGAAAGAAACAAGAAAATGATGTAGTTAAATATAAGTGTATTATGTTTAAGCAAGGTTTATTATGGAAAACCTAAAAAGCTATAGAATAATTGTGTCTTTATACTCCCACAAGCCTCTTAACACACCTAATCATACGTTGCTCTTTTTAAATTAGCTTAGTCAACCAATGTCCTTTAGAAAAAGTCCTTCATTTTGAAAACGAATCTTTTAATATGTAAGTAAGATTATTTGGCTTCAATTATAAGTTATGATTACTAAAGTAAAATTTACCATTCATCAAAAGATAATTATAAAAAGAATGCCAATGAACACTTCTAAGCAAAAGCATATATTTGTGCAATGAAGCATTCGCAAAATGAATAATAAAAGCTAATGTAGATATTTTAATCGTTTGGCTAATCCAAGTGATAGAAAGACTCGGATGGGGTCGCAACTAAGGATTAAAACTATGTACGTGGAATCAAGGTTCGTAGCATTCATCACTAGGGACGAGGCCCTATGAGATGATTGCAACTAAGGACTATGGATCTAACTATGTAGGAAAAAGGTGTTGTCGCGATAACCCACAAACGTTAGCAGCGGAGTGGGGGTTCGAACTAAGAACACCGGTTGTTGTTGCGATATCCTATTTGGGAGAAAGGCCTAAGTAGGGGTTCGAACTAAGAACAACATTCCTATTGCAAAAAGAAAAAAATAATTATAGTATATGGAAAATAAAAAGAATGGTTAAAAATTTCATTTTCTCAAATCAATTTATAAGTTTTGTTTCCAAATCTCTTATAAGATTTTGAGTCGAGATTTATCTATGTGTATTAACATTTGAGCACACAAGGCTTAATTGTAAAGCTTTAGATAATTTTTCATTCACTAGAAGATAATTTGATCTAAGTTTATTAAAGAGTGCACCCAACTTTTAAAATCCATTTAATTTATTCTGGGAGTGAAAAGTTCACAAAAATGGTTGTAAGTATAAAGAGCTTAATCATTTAACATATAATGAGCAATGATCTTGTTTTATATTACTTTGTTTCAGTCTAGTGAAAGTCAAGGATGACGAATTTTCCTCTTTTGTGCTCTATTAATCGGGAGTAGCCTATTTCAATGAGCCTAAAAGTTGCAAAGTTGCAATGATTGCCATTAATGTGTTTCCAAGAGATTAAATGTTGAGAAAAGTTAAAGTTGTTTTAAAAAGGTGATTTCGATAACATGTTTTAAACATTGGCATTTTTTTACAAACTTGTTAGTTTACAAAGTATACACTTGATAACATTGCGTGAGGACAGCGGCAATCCCTTTAGTTTGGTGGGAATTTTGATATTTGCTTGAATTGTAATGTAAAATAACCCGTGGATTTTGGCCAAATAAATCCATAAAAATGCCAAAAGAATAGAAAAAGTGTGCTTTTGTGTCTAATTGTGCAGGAAAGGATTACAAAGACAAAAAGAAGCAAAAACGATCAAAAACCGACAAAGAACGAAAGAGACAAGAACAAGAGTGAAGAAACAGCCAAAGATCAAAGCCGGATCAGCCCGACACAGTAAGAAAGGCAGTCAAAGCTCAAGATAAAGTCAAAAGGACCAAAGTTGACAAGTGTTCAAAGATTAGAAGCTTATTTGAAGTTTTAAAGATTCAAGGACCAAAATTGCCAAAAGTGGAAAAGTGAATAATAAAGAAGGAAAAGAAGATATAAAGAACAAGAATAAATGTGTTTAGATTTTGAAACTTGTTTCTACACTACAATTGGGCGGGTGAAACGCAGGGGCTAATAGTGCCAACTTCTCATAGTTTCAAACAAACAGCCGCGTTTCCCGTAACAACCCTAACTGACAAAACAGATTTTCCCGCCAAATTTACACACAACCCAATCCCAAATTTCCCCTCCCCCGCTCCTTTATAAGCATTCAAACCTGTTCATAAGCCTTCTCCTCCAAGTCAAAAACCCATTGCAACCATTTATTGGCCAAGACACCTCACTTCTCCAATCCAACGGCTACAAATCAAATTCAAATGATCAGGGCGTAGATGAATGGACTATACTACGAAATTCTTTCACACCTCTTCACCAATCCTCTATAAATAGAGCACATAGGACTCATTTTTCCTGTTGTTGAATTTTGTTTTAAACTTTCATTTTGTAATTTTGTCAATAATAAGCAATTTCTTTCAATTTTCAGCAAATCGTTTTAAGCTCTTGTACTTTCTACTTTTAAACTTGTACTTCATTTGATTGAGTAATACAATTCAGTTTTCAAGCATAGTTGTACTTTGATTTCAATTACAAGTCGAATTTACCTCAATAAGCTCTCAATAAGCTCATGTGAGCTAATTACTTTTCATAATCTCAATTAAGCTATACAATCCTGTTTTAGTCATCATTTGCTCATTCTCATCATTTACATCAAAAGTCATGATTACCGAAGTGTTTTGAGTTCATTTTCAAGCAACAAGGAGAAATAAGCTTCATACAGCTTATTGAGCTTAAAAGCTTAAGGTTTATAGTGCAATGGAGCCATTAGGTCAAATTTTTAGCCACCATTCTACAAGAGTAGCTAATGCTAATGACTACATCAATTTCAGGTTTAAAATCTTTCAAATACCTTTACAGCTTATTCATTTAAGCTTATTTCAACATTTTGTATTTTAACCTTATGCCTTAATCAATGCTTAAACTAGCTTAGATAGTTCTATACTTGGTGTAAGTTGTTAACTTTTTAGTTTAAGTCAAGCCTAGATTTACTTTTCTAATCTGTCATAAATAGATAATAATAATACTAGCTTCATAAGCAACTAGCCTTATTCCTACTAGGCGTAGCCTTTAAGTGTTTAAATAGCTATTAGTTTAGATATAATAGAATTGATAAAATATAAAATCTGTTTAAATGATAAAAAGATTTAACGTTCAATAGTTGTGACAGCTTATAGATAAAGGAGTGTTTTGTGATAAGCTTACTATTTGTACTCCTAAACGACAACCAAAACTTTGTCTAAAACTTGTCAACTATTGAGTTAGTTAAATAACCTGGAAGTCAAGTATTTTAGGAAGTTAGATTTTATTTTTACAAAATTAGATTTAAAAAAACTTAGTTCTAGCACCATGGGCAATTATTACAGTTAAGTAGTTTTAGATTTTATGAATTAATGAGCATTTAGATTTCTTACTTAGTAAATTCAGATAATAATGCATATATTCACTTGATTATGATTTTTAAAACTTGAGTTTAGCCTGCATAATTAATCAGCCAATTGCAACACAATAGAACTGACATATCCACTTAGGTGTTGCTAATTTTACACTTTGAGTTTTTTCATGTTATTGTTAAAACTTTGCAAAATCCTTTATCCTAGGTTATTCTAGAAAGTAATGTAGCGTATATCTAAAATCTCAGCACTTTAAAGTTCAAAAAAAAGCATTTAGGTTTACTTGAAAAAGCTTTAAAAACTGTGTCAAAAAACTTGCATTTTCTCATTTCAATTTCTTGATAAAGTTGTTAAGATAGTAAATTTATTTAAATCCTATTTATACACATCGCAAGCTAGAATAAGTTTCTTTTGCTTTAATTTTCAATCAAGAAATAAGATGGAATAAGCTCACAATCCAAAAGATTGGTAATAAGCACTTTCTGTAACAGCTTAACATTTGCTTATTTTCTGGCTTATTCTTTGTTAAAAGTTAGAAGTCCTTTATTAAAGTGTAAGAGATTAAAGCTCCTTATAATTTGTAGTTTTAAGTTTTAGCTGAAAATCAAATTTTAATAAGCCAAAAATAAGCCACTAGCGTAGGGTCTGTTCTGTCATTTCTTAATAGTTCAAGGGTGCCCGTTTTAACTAGAGTGTAAATTTCCCATAGTTAGCCCGCCTACCCTTTAGTTTCATTTCTTACATTTCATACCCTGTCTTTTCTAGAATAATAATTAGGATTAATATTTTTCAAATTAGTTTTATTATTTAGGGTTTATAGTTTTAATTGATAAAATTAGGGTTCAATTAGGGCATAAAAATTAGGGCTTTTGTTTCCATTAATTTTCTGCACCAATTTAGCATCTTAAAACCATTTTTCTATATTTTTCTCATTAAATTTGTATTTTCTAGAAATTAAAATAGATTTTAGTGATTTACTTTTTCTTAGAAAATTCATAAAAAATAGAAAAAGAGTTGAAAAATTTTGATTCTTTTTGCATTAATTTTCATTTTAAATCTAGTATTTTTGAAAAATAAAAGAAAAATTAGTATTTATACATTTTAGAAAAAAGTTATTTTTGATAAACGATTTAATCTAAAATCATAAAAAATTCAAAAATACATAAAAAATTCTAATTCTTTTTCCTAAAATTTTCATTTTAAATTTGTGATTTTTAGGTATAAAATTTGTTAAAAGTCGTGCTTTAGATTTTAAATTTCAATTTTAGCTCGCGTTTTAACGTTTTGTGCATTTAAATTTCGTGCTAGTTAATTGTTTTTCAATTCATGCTATTATATTTTGTAGTGTAATAAACAATTCAAAAGTCTTTTACTATTGTAAACTCGAATCCGAATTATTCCTAAATTCTCAATTCACGATTTCGTTGGGACACGACCCGAGGAAAAGTACTTCCCGGATAAAAATATACAAATTGTGTTTTCTTTTGTGAGATTTTTACCTTATATTTCTCTTGATTGAGAAGTATTTTGGAAAGAATTCTTACGAGATTAATACTATACGTATATAAATTTGACTACACCATGCTCTATTTCGGTTACAACCGAAATTGGTGAAAACCCTAATTCACCAATCTGATTTTCGGTATAGAAGTGTGTGGGACTTTTGGTGATTGTATTCAGTTGTTGGTTGATTTAAAAAAGGTTGTTTGGGATACACGTAAAGTAGGACTAGCATCCGGGCGTGCTTGTGTGACGTGTTTGTGTGAGTTCCCGTAGAGGTGACAATTTAGTCACTAGTTTCTATTATTCGGGTTTATTTATTTGCAGGTGACTACAAGGGTATGTTCCTATTTACCTTTTATGTTCCTTTTGTGTTTTATGTATGTTAATTGTTTATACTAGACTAGATCAATATCCGCTGCGTACTCGTAAGAGTTAATGGTTAACTAGATTGTAAAATTTCAACAAGGGGTTATAATAAGGAGATGGGAATGCTAGAAGTTGTACTATTTTCATTCATACCGTTTTAGGGGGCGTTTGATCGGGTAAATTCAAAGAATTTTGTGAAATCTTATCTTATCTTATCTTATCTATCCTTATAAAAGATTCAGCCTCTAAATTTATTAGGGTTGTATCTTTAAATGCTTTCAACCCAAAAACAACTTCATTCCTTCCTTCGGACAGTTACACATCTCTTCCAGTAGACAAACAATCCCTCATCAAGCCTAATCATTATTACATAATAATACTCATGGAGTTATGGCGAATGAAACCATCCAGATACCTCACTTCCAGCCTTAAAGAAGGTAGTGCAGGTTTGATGAATCTATAAATAGACTTCCTACCAGTTTAGCTTCTAGACATCATTACAGACATCATACCACACAACAGATAAGTTAAGGGAAAGCAAGCATGTCGATCAATTCAGACAACCCTGCAGTTTCTAAGTCGGCTTCCAAACTTGCAACGATGTCAGGCTCTACACACCCGAAACCTCTTTTATACTTGGACCAATTGGATGTGGATGTTACTGGCATAATTGTTGTAATGATCAGAAGGGTATGGGATGTGAATGCCGTGACCGAACGCTATTTGAGCACAAACTTTGTTGTTTCTGATTGAAAGGTAAGGTTTAGAGATTATATGTTTTTTCTTGATCATTGTTGCTGACGCTGCATCCTTACAGGGTAATATGATTCATTGCAACGCTAAATCAAGCGTAGCACACAATTTCCTTAGGATGAAAGAAGGCGGTATCTATTCCGTCAAAAACTTTGTGGTTCTCCCTAATAAAGATGAGTTTTGGATCTTTAGACATGATAGGTTCATGATTGAGTTTGATGGGGAAACTTCAACTCGAAAGGTTTCTGCCGACCCACATGGTTTCCTTAGGTATCCTTTCCGGCTGATTAAATTTGATCAGGTGGAACCTGCCCACAACAAGTATTTAATTGGTAAGCCGTTGTTTCATTTGTCAAACTAATTGTTTAGCCCATGTTTTATTGGCTGGTTATACTTACAAAAATGTCCTACAGATTTAGCCGGGTATGTGACTAATGTTGGGAGGACAAGTAATACAAAATCAGGCTCCAAGACCCTAGAGTTTTACCTGGCAAATCAGAGGTTAGCACTATTGACTGCATACAAATCATTTGTTCTGCATAATTGTGATGGTTATGGTTGTTATCTTATGACACAGGGGCCAGTCACTCAGGGTAACTTTATGGGGTGATCTTGGTGATGTTTTGGTCGAAAAGAAGACAAGGCATGTAGGAGTTTGTGCCATGGTATTAACCGGAATGTCAGGAAAGGAGCACAACAGTAAGGGCGCTTGATATTGATTTAAGTTAACATTTTATAACACATGTAAATTCAGCTAAATGAAATGTTACCTTGCAGATAAAGTGTATCTATCCAGTACTTCCTCGACGGTGTTTTGTGATGATGATGATATTCCCTGTCTGCAGGAATTAAGAGCAGATGACAGGTTGGTTCTTGCACCATCATGTCACTTGGTTTATGAAATTAATCAAACTTACATTTGCCATCAATGTGTCTATCAGCCGTGCTGCACCCAACAAGGCTCCGTTGCCAATCGATTGTACCCAGCCAAGAGAAGGGACGCTTGAAAATCTGTTGATTTGGGCCCGCAACCGCCAAAACAATGTATGCCTATTTTTACCTGTAATGGAAACATTTCATATTATTTTCAGGCCTGATATTTATCTAGACTTTGTGTTTGCAGACAGCGACCTTTCATTGTAAGGTCGTGATTTAGAACTTTCGGACTAAAAAAGGGTGGAACTACCCATCATGTGGCTATGAAAAGTGCATGAAAGGTGCTTCGTGAAAGAATGGGAAATGGGTGTGTGAGGCATGTAACAGGGCTGTTGACTATCCTGTTTTTAGGTAATGTTGCTTATGTTAGTTACAAGAGCTGAATTAAAACGTAATCTACGCTTTTCTTTACCTTTACACACGACCTTCTCCTTGCAGGTATAGACTTGAAGCCGTGGTTGCTGACGACACGACACATACCGTTGTAGTGATGTTTAACGACACTACCACTGAACTGCTTAAGTGATGGGCTAAGTCACTCATGGGAATGGAAGATGAGGGCTCTGATGCAGATGATGACTTAAACTTGCCCCTGGCTATAAGGAATCTCATTGGAACTACGCACGTTTTGGAAATCAAATCCCATACCTACTACGAGTATGATACCTTTGAGAGTTTTAACTATTGGAAGATCAATCCAAGCGAGACAGCTAAAGACGATGCGTCCTCTAGCACGCCAGCGGTGACTGCTAATGATGTTGAGCTGTCAATGAAAATAGTGACGAAGCCGCCAACTGTCTGCACTCCCTTGAAACCTAATGAGGAAAGGAAACAAAAGGGGTTAGTACATCATTACTGACAATCCGATCAAAAAAGGATGCCTGATTTGGCAAGATGCTTTTTCTCAGCAATAACTAATAATTTCCCGGCTGTGCTATTATTGTAGACATGAGCTGGAAGATTCGGATGTAGACGAAGTCTGTGGACTGCTTGCAAAGAAAGGAAAATCCAGTGCTGATGTTGCTGTGGACACCAAAAAGAAAAAGAAGAGGTCAGCTACCAGTCAATGCTTCATACTTAATTTATATGGATCCATGTATTAACTATGTTTTATTTTTTAAACCCGGTTATACATTGATGATGAATCAAAAACCAAGTAGGATGCCAGGCTTTAGCAAGTCACGCTCAACAATGTCTTCATCAGACGTGCAATCCATTAGCTAATATTTAGGGAAAAACATTGAATTTACACGTTAATGTGGCATGGATCCTTTGATCCTTTGTATCAGACAGATTGCACCATGTGTTTGGTTTCCTGTTAGACTACTTTTTGTTTGTTCCAAATGATTCAGAGTTTTGCAACAGACGTTTGCTTTCATTTGAACTGCCGTTTGTTTATTTCAGATAATCCCATGCCTATTGGACTTTACAATGGTTAAAAAGGACTGCATGTTCGGAGACATATATGATTTTTAGGACGTACTGTATTAACTGTGTTTGCCTTTTTTGGGTCTATTGTTTTGCAGATACACTGCCCACGGAAATGGACCAGCTTAGGAATTCAAGAGTAATTGGTTCGCATACACAAAAAACTGTAAAGATAATGCAGGTGTGAAGACCAGGTTATAAAATGGACAGGGGAACGACGATTAGAGCGGATGCATATGTCACTGCATCCCTATTTTTAATGCAATGTAAACCAAGTGTTTCTCTTAGACTATATCTCATGTATGTCTATACGAATCAATAAAATTGCTATTTCATTCAACCTGAAATAAAGAAATGTGTATGGCTTGACACAACTGGGATAAAAACAAACCCGTTTGCAGTATGACTAACGGACCAGGTGTTCCACATATATGAATGTACAGAATCAACTAATTATTTCAACAAAAACCGCCTAAATATGAATTAGGACCGGTCAAAGTCCTGTTTACAAAAACAACGCAGATAATATCTAAGTATATGTACCTTTATTACGTGTCAAAAAGACGATATGCGCAGAACGGCTAAGCTCCAATCGTACTTAGTTCCATATTTTACACCTAACTTCGCGGCCACGACCAGGTGTACCAATTAACCTGCGGCACAATTAAACAAACGTCAATCGTATTTCGCCAGCATTTATACACAAGGCAACATATGGAAAGGGATCGACTAGCATGTTGTTGTGAAGACTCAGCAGACTAACAAGTAATGAATCTGAGGTCCAATCACCTCATGTTTAGTCTGCACCATCCTATAACCAAAAGTTAACTCACACAAAACATCAAAAATTGTTCATTTATTGTTATGACACTAAATATTTCATATAGTTCAAAGTATTCCAAAAGGTTGTCTTTTCACTTTCTTCACTCTATAACTGCTATATTATAGATCATGGTTCTATACTAATAAATAGTAAAAGTGAATTACATAATCCATATGCAATTATGAATACAGGTATGGTTGAATTGAGTAAGTGTATATACAATCAAATCATAAACATGGTTATACTCATCCATGTGTTTGTGTACCAGTGTTACATAACAATCAGAGCATCACCCCATCTTTGAGAGACTTGCTACAAAATCATGTTAGTACTCATGTAAATATAATTATTGCCCAAGATGGAAGAATACAAAGTACTACGAATATAGGTATGCTTGAATTGAGTAGCTTTACATACCATCAGATCAAAAACGTGGTTATACTCATTCGTGTGTTTATGTCCCAGCCTCATGTAACAACCAGATAATGACTCCATCTTTCACAGACTTGCTTTAAAATTCTATAAGGATTCATGCAAATACAATTATCAGACAAGATGAACGAGTACAACGTTATTGTGGTCTTAGATTAACAGAAACAACCACGAATTACTCAGGTATATGCTCACTAACACACATTGTTTTCGGATATAAATATCACACCGTGGGCCGAAGACAAACCAAATTAAATGATTTTTAAAATAAAACATACAGGAGTAAACCCATTGCCATTGCCTGATAGTACCCGCTCAGAGCTACTGATATAGCAGGCCCTTCAACCTCCAAATATGCATCGACCAGGCTGCCAAGGAGATCAACAGGTAGTCGTTGTACCCAAGCTGGGGGAAACTAAAGCTATGTAGCAGTTTTTGGCCATTTTCTTAAGGGCTCATTGAAATAAATGCTGACTTCATTTTCATGATCGTTATTTTAGGTCCAACACATTTGCACAAGGCTAAAAAGGAGCCAAGAAAGCGGCATTCACCTCTGTAGGTAACTTTGCACACTATAAATATCCTTTGCCCGTCACACACTGTTACCTACAAATTTACCACCTATAACTGTTCTGTAATCATGACCTCATTGACAACCACAACTATTTCTTATCCAAGGTGTACCGGTCATGTACCATAATATTGGTCCTCCTACGTATCAATGCCGTAACTGTAATTCTACAATGTGGTATGAAGAAAGAGAAGAAAGTCAAAAATAGTTGTGAACCTAACTTTCTCGCTCTGCTGTCAAAGAGGCAAAGTTCTACTGCCCCGTTTCCATGATACACCTCCACCATTAAACCACCTGCTCAGCCACGATCAGCCTTCGACAACAAAATTCAGAGAGCAGATTCGAGTATACAATAGCATATTCTGCTTCATGTCGTTTGGTGCGAAAATATATCATTCTATTAATGGACACCGCAATTGAAGAACAACGACTCAAATGGACAAGTAATAATCAAGATACGTTGCGGGTTGATTTGTATCATAATCTGTATGATGCCGTCACACGAGGGGACACGAATGCAGTAGGACTTGTTAAACGAATTGTTCTGCCAAGGACCTTTACGGGAAGCCCGAGGTATATGATGAATAACTATCAGGATGCAATGGCTCTATGTAGGGCATACGGAAATCCAGATTTGTTCATCACATTCACTTCCAACCCTAAGTGGCCAGAGATCAAAAAAAATGTTGGCTTATTTCCCAGGCCAAAAACCACATGATAGGCTAGAAATAGGGACACGTGTGTTTAAAATAAAACTAACCGAGCTCCTACATGATCTGACCCAAAAACATATGTTTGGTGAATCCCGCGCATGTAGCATGCATATCAGTACACTATCAAACAACATGTCTGAAATGTTTAACAGGTATATCTAATACGTTTTTCCGTTCATGTGACAGTTGTATATGTAATAGAATTTCAAAAGCGTGGCCTGCCACACGCTCATATCCTACTATGGTTCGAAGAACACTCCAAATGCAAGACACCCGGCGAAGTAGATGATATAATTTCAGCCGAGATGCCCTCTCCAACGACTGATCCAGATGGATATAAAGTGGTCACCGACTATATGCTGCATGGACCATGCGATAAGGATGCAAGAAACGCAGCATGCACAAGTGATGGGAAATGTTCAAAACATTTCCCCAAACCTTTTCTGGCAGAAACGTTCCTTGATGAAGATGGATACCCTCATTATCACCGAAGGGATAATAAGGTGACATTTAAGAAGGGGAACTTCATATACGACAACAAACACGTGGTGCCTCACAATCTCTATTTGCTACTTAAGTACAAGGCACACATTAACGTAGAGTGGTGCAACATATCAAAGGCTATCAAATACTTATTTAAATATTTAAATAAGGGCCCAGATAGAGCCACCATTGTTATCGAAGAAAACGTAAAAAATGAAACGACTGCGAGAACAGAAAATGTTCTTGAAGTGGACGAGATCAAAAACTATCTGAACTGTCAATTTTTGGCCCCATGCAAGGCAGTGTGGCGGCTTTTTTTGTTTGACATCCACTACACATACCCATATGTCATGCAGCTTAGCTTCCACTTGCCTAATCAAAACGCAATAACATTACGGGATTCGGAAAGGTTGCCCGCGCTTCGGCAAAGGGAAGGTATTGACTTTACAATGTTTACTAATTGGTTTGAGCTGAACAAACGTGACCCAGATGCGAAGACCCTTACATATGCCGATATTCCTAAACATTATGTTTGGCATGAACAAAGTAAACTGTGGAAAAAAAGAAACATAGAAAATGCATAGGCAGGATTGTCTACTCAAGTTCGGCTTCAGGGGAACGTTACTATCTTAGGATGCTGCTGAATGTTGTCTGGGGAGTTTCTGGTTTTGAAGAACTGATGACTGTCAACAAAAGGATATGCGCAACATTTAAAGAAGCCTGCTTTAGATATGGCCTACTGCACGACGATAAGGAATGGTCACACGTTATTGCAGAGGCGAGCCTGTGGGCATTAGGCCCGCAGTTGCAGGACATATTCGTAACCATGTTGATTTTATGCGATGTCAGCAGACCACTCAAGCTTTGGGAAGAAAGATGGCAAACTCTTTCTAAGGATATCCTGGCTAAAAAGCGTAAGCTCTTTAAGTATCCTAATTTATAACTTACGGATGAACAGATCCAGAACTATTGCATGATTTTAATCAAAGAATTATTGCATAAATACGGTAGATCATTAGCAGACTTTAAGGATTTACCCCAACCTGACCCAAAACTGCTAACAAACATAGACAATCACCTGATAAGAGAAGCAATGGATTTTGATATCAAAAAAAGTAGGGCAGAGCATCAACACCTTCATCATTGTTAAATCCTGAACAACGAATTATCTATGAAGACGTGGTTCAATCTGTCCATAATAAAAAAGGCAACTTCTATTTTATTTATGGACCGGGAGGTACCGGAAAGACCTTTTTATACAAAACTATAATCTCAAGATTACGATCAGACCGAATGATTGTACTCGTGATTGCATCTTCAGGTAAACTAAGTTGGAGAACATTACTAATTTATTCAACACTTAAGCAATACATTTGTACATTCATAGTTAATTGAAAATTCTTGCTGATCTTTTATTCTGTTTTGATGGCTGTAGGAATTGCGTCCTTGCTCCTGCCCGCGGGCAGGACTGCTCACAGTAGATTTGTTATTCCGCTTGAACTAATGGAGAATAGCACTTGCGGCATAAAGCAGAACACCCAACTAGCAGAACTAATGCAAGAGGTGCAACTAATTATTTTGGGATGAAGCCCCAATGACTCAAAGATATGCTTTTGAAGCCTTGGACACAACGTTACAAGATATTTTGGGCTTTACGAATTCAGAACAAATATGTCAGATATTTGGGGGCATGACGGTGTTGCTGGGAGGTGACTTTAGACAAATACTTCCAGTAATCCCACAAGCAAAAAGACCGGAAATCGTCCAAGCTTGCATAAACAGGTCCAAACTGTGAAGATACTTCAAGGTTTTCACACTTACGCGCAGCATAAGGGTCAATGAATATTCGGCCGATGGGGCGGCTGATACAACAAAACAAGAATTCAACTGTTGGGTTTTAGCTATGGGTGATGGCACTTTACCAGCGAAGATGAAAGAAGGGGAGGATGAGCCAACATGGATTGACATTCCAGAAAAGTTCCTGATTAAAAAGTGGGACTGTCCAATTCGGAAAATTATCGAGGAAACATATCCTGATTTCACATCAAGGCAAACTAACGACGAATACCTAAAGGAGAGGTCAATTCTAACTCCACGAAATGACGATGCCGATGCAATCCACGAATTCATGTTCAAACAGCTGTCAGGTAAATATGTGACCTACAACAGTGCAGATGAGGTCTGTATGACGTCGACCGACAATATAGATCAGCACCAACTATACCCTGTCGAGTTCTTAAATTCCTTAAATTTTCCCGGTATGCCACCCCATGAATTGCACTTAAAAATGGAACTACCAGTCATGCTTTTACGGAATCTCAATCCAAGTCAAGGATTATGCAATGGAACAAGGCTGATCATCACTGATGTGGGTCAGTTTGTCATTCATGCAAAAATCCTAACTGGCTCACATATTGGCGACGAAGTGGTCTGGTATGTGTTTAAATACACATACCTTTGACCATTAAAAACGTGCTTAAATGACTAAAAACGTACCAAAAATACATCATATTTGTATGTGTTGCATTTATGTTGTGCAGGTAACAGATATCTAAGAAAAGGACAAAAACAAAGCCAAAACGACAAAACCGAGCACGTGAACGGAAAGAGCGTGAAGAACAGTCAAAGTCAAAGCCTAAAGTCAAAAAGTCAATCGGGTCAAGATCAAGTCAAAGTCAACCCCGGGAAGTGGAATTAGAAAGAGCATCGAAAACCGAACTCGAAAACCTAACTGCCAAAAGTGGACCCACCCGTACCCACCTAGTAGGCCCGGGACAGCCCACTTATATATTATAAACCCTTAAACCTTATAAAAGGCCCATTATCCTTTTCACACTCGTCCGGTCCAAAATAAACATATAAGGCCCAATTCCCTTTTTCTTTTTATACTCGGCCCAAACAATACCAAAAAGCCCAAGCAACATAACTGACGTTAGTCCATTAACCCATGTAACCCTTTGAGCTTAACTGTCGTTAGTCCACAAGGACTGTACATGTAATAACTATTATATGTCTCAGGGACTAAACTTGGCAACTCACAAAAATGTTACATACCACAAAGGACCTTTCTTGCAGTATACCATATAACTTTAAGGGGCCATTTGTGTCAACATTCTAAACTTGTACCCTGCAACTCAAACTACTGTTCATCATCCCCACATCCCGCCAAACCTCTTTTGGCACTATTCACACCCTCACCTCACACCAGGACCACTCCACACAGCTGGCATACACGATGGCAATCCTTGAAAACCTTATTGGATGAAGGAAACGACAACTTGATCAAGGGACAAGATCATACAACTTGGGCGACACTCAAGATGGAGGGCTAAGATTGCTTATGGGACTCTCTCACACAACAAAAACACTCTCAATCCCTCTCAGCAAAGAAACACAAGAGGAAGAGATAAAGGAATCAAGACCTAGAACCTTCATGAGATTATTATATATAGGTCCATTTGTAAGCCTTGAGGGCACGTAGTTACTTAGTCTTTTTTCATCTAGTTTATTTTTATTCAGCTAATTTAGTTTTTAATATAATTTACTTTTCCTTGTAATGTTTTCAAGTTAATGAAATTTATTTTTTGTTCTTAAAATCTGTTTTAAGCTCTATTTGTTTTTAAGACTTATCTATGTTTCTAAAAGCTCTTATATAAGCTCTCATTTAAGCCTTTTATAACTTGCTTTCATAAAAAGTAACTTAGATATATAAACAGTTAAGAAAATTTACAAAAAGTTCACCCCTTAAAATACCACAGCTTTTTGGATGATAAGCTAGCTTGGAAAGAGCTTATAGACCTCACTAGCTTGTCTTTTTGACAAGCTAGAGCTTGTAGACTTGATTGTTTGCCCTTTTTTGAGCAAGGGTGCTTGTAAGTCTTCATTTTTATTTTCTAGCTTATTTACTATTCAAGTGCTTATAACTGTTTATTTTCTTCTTATATATGCTTATTTATGTTTGCTTATGTTAGTTAATGCTTATTAATGCTTAGTTGTAGTTTAGAAATCATTGTGCAAGTTTTTCATTAAAAATCTGTCTTAAAGTAGCTTAATATTGCATATTCTGATTTCAGCTTAT